>JAHPZR010031762.1:0-19093 GCA_019787425.1 Platygyra sinensis | reverse complement strand
AACATTCATTACAATGCTGCCGAAGGGGAGAACAACTTTAAGTATGCTAACAGTTACCCTATGAACTGAAATGTGAAGAATTCATTTGCACAAGATATTTGAATCGTTATGATAGGAAATCAATTGAAATTGTTATTGGGTTGGGTGCTTTGTGGGAGTGTATAGATAATGCGTGTAAGTGCCCTTTTCTTCACAAGAATTTGAACTTATTACACGTTTTGCAAGCAGAAATTTGACCCTGAAATAAAGGAAAGGCAAATTTTTACATAAGTCAAGTTAATTGTTGCTGCAGAGTGAGCGTAGCGAGCGAGCAGCAACATAATCAGGATTTAAAATTAAAAGAATATGTAAAGGCATAACGAATTCTCGAATTCATGACTTTTTACGAGAATGCATTGCATTTAACCAGAGTGCATTGTGCCACGAACAACACGAGGATGTCGCGTGGATTCCGATTAGAATTTTTGCTCTAATTTACTTGTAAAACGATGTGCAGGAGATGTTATTGACTTTCAAAACTAGGCTAAACTCCCACAACTGTATCATTTCTTAGCAGTCTCGCCTCCGTGGTCGAATTCTTAAATCAGATGAAGAGAAATCATCGTTACTAAAACTTGTAGAATAATTAAAACAAACGGAAAGTGTAGAACACACCTATTTCATATATGCTAGGATCTACTCCTTTTCATCCGAACATGAATTTAAACTTAAGTTTTAGCATTTTCGCATATCCGGCGATGCCGGACGCCTCTTCAACAATGTCAACACTCCAGAGACATTTTTAAATGTACCGGTACGCATTAAAATGCGTACCGGTTCAGAATTAATAAGTGAGATTTCTGCTGCTACAATTTTCACATCTTTCAATTTCCACATCTTTCGATTTCCATCCTTTTGATTTTCTGGTAAAGGGGAGGTAGATGTGAATTGTATGTGTATGTGCTTTATTGTCTTGATCCCTTGTCACGGTATCCGGTCATCTCGCCACCAGGGAGTTTCGCCATCAAGAAACCATCTCGCCACCAACCAACTCGCCGCCAAGTTGGTCTGAACATAGTTATTAGAGGGAGACTGGTTTGGAAACCCGGCAAACTTCAAAGGAGAAGGTTATTGTTTACTTTTTTCGAGATCACGTGACACTGACCGTGCACGGCCAGTTTTCAAGTTGACGCGACATGAATGTTATGATAGCGATGTTGTGAATGTTATGATTGCGATGTTTCGTGTCGTTTAGATTTATAATTAATCTCGAAAGCAAAGATATTATTCACACAAATGCCTGGCGACAACTGTGCAAGAATTCTTCTGCTTCTTCGCTGATTCCAGTAAAATTATAAGCCCTCAACTCCTCTCTGACATTCTTCGGGAAGACTTTGTTGTTTGTCAGTCGTTGTTTGGCTTCATTGATCATTCTTACGAGAACTTCAAACGTGAAATGACATTGATGCTTTCCTTCGCTCGTGGCATCGTTAGTTTCTCCAAAAGTTTTATGTTTAGCAGTTATGTGTCGTTTCAAACCACTCTTGCTTTTCAGTGTATCTCTTGTGATAGTGTTGACATTCGATGTTGTCCTTTTGCACCTAGAATATAAATGTTTATTTTGAGTGTTACAAGACAGTGAGGAAACCAACAATCAAAAATTTCTTTGGGGCTCAAATTAGCTAATTTCCGATCATGATCGCGCTAACATCGCATCGTCAAGTTCCAAGTAAAACCTTTGCGATGACACATCTACTTTCGATACTTGCTATACTTTAATTACATGCGATGATATTCTACATATTATCGTTTATTTACGAAATCACTCTAGTTACTCCACTTACTTCAGCTACCGCGTCTTCAAAGTGCACGTCGATGTTGTCCTCAGTCTCCAAAATCTCTAAAATCGCGTCAAAATTATCTCCGAACAGAAAGAGATCGCTGTCATCCGCCATATTTGTTTGGTTGCTGTGCACGGTACTTGTCACGTGACTCGTCTTCTCAACCTCAAATGAGAAACAATAGCCCACCCCTTTGAAGTTTGCCGGGTTTCCAAACCAGTCTCCCTCTAATAACTATGTTCAGACGAAGTTCGTTTGCTTGTCTGTATGCAAATTACATGTTGTAGGTGACGTGATTTGATAAATGTTCCGTTGTCTTGGGCGAGCGACATTAAATGCGCGTATGTTCTTTTTTTGTAGCATGGTTTTCAAAACAACACAAGTCGCGCTCTTGTTTTTTTTTTTTACTTTCTTGTTGTGATTGTGCAGTAGTCTTTGCATTGCCTTCGTAGCTGATTTTTTATTTATTTATTTTGGAGTCGTTTAAAAAATGAGACACAACTAAGCTATTTATAGAAAGTAAGCTGATATCTTAGGGCTACCGCCGGTGCAGCACATCGTTCAACGTAATACGAACTGTGTGAGCGTTTTACACAACTAAACAAGGTTGAACGAATTTCAGTCTCTTCGGCTTGTGGTTCAATGTTATTAGATTATTGGTAATCGGTAATCTTTGGACCGGGAACCGTTGTCACACCTCGCCATCGATTCGTCGTGATGCATGAAGTTGATGCATACAATTTACACACCACAATTTGACACTACTTTAAGAAACAAGCAAGCACATGGCTCACTGCGCATCCTAAATCATCCATTGGCGCATAACCACAATTCCTTACGCCATATCACTGCGCATCCTAAAATATTTCCCTTCGCGCATAACCACAATTCCTTGCGCATACCACTGCGCATCCTAAATCTCCCATTTGCGCATAGCCACAGTTCCTTGCGTTTGGTAAGAAAAAGTGATTGCAAGCCCCTATAATGTAATATACTGCTGATTAGAGAGCTGTCTCGCTCGTTCGCTTAAGGCTCACTCGCTGCGGCAGCAATGAGTAAATAGAATTAATAGGTATACACATATATTCACAAATAGCTAGGATTTACATGAGAAGAGAAAGAACCTATAATAAGAAATTAATAATAATAGCTACTAGAGTTTGATTAATGATAATTAGTAATTTTTAAGATTAACGTAGAGGCATCAACATAAACATCTTCATTAACCAAGTACCCCAAGTAAAACTTGATGCATTTTCTTTTTGAAAGGTTTTTTCCTAAGTTTTCGCAGGTCAGGTTTCAGGCAATCCCACAACTTTGCTCCCAAAATGGAAAACGAATTAAGTTGAATTCTCAGTCTTGATTTATTCACATATAAATTACCAGCATCAGAAAAGTTAGTCTTATAAGTATGAAAGTCAGATGAACGAGTGAAAAGATCACAGATATTCTGAGGCGCAGAATATATAATACAATACAGTACGACTTTATTTCACCATGCTAGCCGCACACAACTAAAGTTTCCTGGCGGGGTGTAGGTAAAGACGTTACAATAAAGCTTTCAATTTTTTCATTCAAACAAAACCTTGGCTTCACTGCTCGATTTATCACGCGAATATAGTAGATATGCGGAGTTCCTTACGAATCCCTTGGATACTCATGAAAATATAGGAACTTAAACTTTCAAATTTTTACAAAGAAATGTCAGTCAGAGGGCAAGCATTGCCTTCCAGAATACATCGCTGGCCCCCAGACGATCTGTGCCGTATTCTGGGTCGCATATAATAAAAGAGCTGCTCCGGTGTTTTTTGTCTACGAATTCTTTACTACTTTCACGGAGCCAATCCACCGTAAGGAAAAAAGATGGCGACTGGTACATTTACCTATAATGTTTTGCGCACGAAAACTCTAAAATAGCGTATAAAAACACAAAGAAAAATTGCTGTTAGGAACTACTGCCGTTAAACCATATCTTTCTATATACGCAGTGGGCTTAGTTTGGTTCGCAAGGTATCGTGGTAAAATGTACAGCCGCCATCTTTTTTCTTACGGTGGATTTAGGCATGAGTTTTATTCGTCAAGAGTAAAAAGGCCTATTGCCTACCAACGTAAAGCAGTTGCCGAGAAGCTCAATGCCGTCCGATTATTTTGAATAACCCTGAGTATCAAGCCAGCCGTTCGATACGGCAGAAATGCGACGTATTATTGAACCGGGCCTAAGTACCACGCGAGCAGTTAATGCAAGTTTTTTTTATATGTACACTCAATAGTTTTGCTGTGAATACTGCAAAGTCCTTAGAAACAAAGCTTTGCAATGTACCAACTAGTAGAAATTATATTAACACTATTGAATTTGAAAGTGGTATCACGACGACTTCAATTTGTTGTGCAAATTTGATTCAAAATCGGTGTTTAGTTGAATCGTTGCTTGATGGATAGTTCCACTATTCAGCGCCAGTTATGGCGTAAATATACATTCAGTCTCTTTCTTAGGGACCGTTCATTTTTTACGAGAAAGGGGCGGGGGGCTGGTGGGATTTGGGGGGGGTCACCCCAAAAAAATCAGCCTTAAAGGGAGGGCCATCTAAAAAAAAAAATAAGGGAAAAGGGAGGGTCACTTAAAATATTTTAGTGATACTTTAAGATGGGATATGTTTTACTATTTCTTAAAAAAATATATCCCCACAAAAAAAAACAAAGAAGTTTTTAAATCTATTAGTGTTAATGCTGTCGCATTAGATTTTGTACAGCGGTATTTTGTGATATAGTTACCAGTTTTCCGCTCGGACAAGTGTCGCATGTTTTTCTAAGCTTGCACATGTTTCACTGTTCGAGACAAGCTTGTATTTCAAGGATCTTATCGTCAATGGTCTTTACTCGTCCTATACACGGAAAGGTTCAACTGAATCGTTGGGCGTTGTAAACAAAGAAACTTGCGGGGTGATTAAAGGTACAAACAGTTTTGTTTAGCCGAGTGTTTGATCTTCAGAACAGTATTTGCTATCGACGGTTACAATTAGAGACGTTCCTTGTGCTTTTAATAACGTTTCCACGGCAACAGACTACAATTTTAAGGCTACGGAACTTAAGGTGATTCCTCAGTATTGCATTGCGAATCCCTACTGCGCACGATTTTTTCGTCATTAGCGCCCGCAAATGAGGGCATGCACGAACACAACGAAAGAAATTTCCCTCAAGCTAAGTTCGATGACGAAATAAATGTTCCTTTTCTTTTAAACGAGCATGGTGGCCTATGTTTTATCGCACAATAATAGTGTACATATTATTCGCTTTAATTAAAAAAAAAATTTAAAAATTCTACCGGATAGAAAAAAGATATGGGTGAAAGCGTGCAAAAAAACCGTACTCTGGAATGCAAATTGCCGCGAAAACAAAGAATATACGAACGCTTTGAAATGGTGTGATTTTTCTACCTGTCAGGTTTTTTCCCAAGTATTAGTTGAGTACGCTATGCATCCATTTACCTCAAAACATAACTTGGACCGATGAATAAAGCACGTTATTAGCACGAGGACAGACATAAATTGAATAAGATTGGCCCGTCACATCTCTGAAGTGAGAATGGTGACGCATCATTTTTATTGTGTTTTTCGAAACAGTGCTTGGTAGAAAACATTCAAGGAAAGCTTCAATAAAAATCATCGGTAACTTTAATTTCTGAGGAATCACCTTAATGAACAAAAAAGGGTTTCTTTCTTTATATTTAATTTTCCTCTCTGTATTGTTGGATTTTTTAATCTTTTTTTCTTGCTTTTCCCTTAAAGCTTATCAAATACAATATAGGTAACATAGCAGTTGCTTGACCAGAATAGTATACCTGCCAACTTTTTCTGAGATATAGGCGTAAGATTTTTATCCTGGAAGTGCTGGGATTTTTGAAGACGACAAGATCATTTCCGAAGATTCTCGAAGAAGTCCCAAGTCTTCTGAAGAATTCCGAAGTCTTCCGAAGACGTCTGAAGTCTTCCGAAGACGTCCGTCTGTGACGAAAGCAGAAACAGCCCTCGCATTTCCCAGTCCCAGTCTTGGGACTTGTATAAACGCGAGCTCGCTCCCAGTGCTTTTCACTTCAAAACTCAGAGATCGCGAGGAAGGTATTGTCATTTATTCATTTTACACGTGGTTTTCGTTCCTTACAAGGGTCTGAGTTAACATATTTTTGTAAATTGTGTCAGCAAGACGGCGACAACTCACATTTTTCAATCAGGCGTGAGAAATTGGCCCGCAAGCGTGAGATCGAAGTTTTCAACCCGCAGGCGTGAGAGTTGGCAGGTATAGAATAGCCAAAGCTACCTGCAAGCTGATAAAGGCCTGTAAACTATCTTGAAGAAATAAAGTTACTGTTAAAACACACTTATGTCCAGGATTGAACGCAGGTATTGCTTAATTAGTACTTCATGTTTAGCAGGGTTATTTGACATTTTCATATTACTTCATATTTGACAGAATTGTGTGTGTTTTGGTGACTTTTTACCAATGAGGACACTTAGTGATGCCTATCATAACGAGTTTGAATCTCATTAGCGTTCAATCCTGGACATATCTCTTAAAACATTGATTCTCCCTGCTAATCTTCTTCAAGCTCTTCCTCGTCGCTGGTGCTGCTGTGGGAGTCGCTTTCGCTGTTTTCAGGCAGCGCATACTCTTCAGGATACAGGAAGCCGAGTATACCTCATCTCTAACCTCTGGCTTGAGCTTGTGATTGTTCTGTTTCCTGCTGCATTGCTGTAGTGGTTTGATTACAAAGACTGCGTAATATATGGCACATCAAAGCAAAACAAATCTTGTCTTGTTACGCAAAAGTGTTTCGTTTTATACTTTACGCATCTCGATGTAGTAGGTTTCAGCAAGAAGAGGGCAGAGGAGCGGGCAAAGGAAAGCCAGAAGGCGACGGAGAAAAATTATGAGGATTATGCTTGGAAAGATTTTTGGAAAATCCGACAAAACTGAAAAAGCTCCGAGTGCCAGAACTAAACAAATCCCTCAAACCATAGAGTAGACAAGCATCTGAAGAGCACCAAAAATGACAAGGTTAAGGTAATTACCATACACTGGCTTCTCCAAATGAATCCTGAAGGAACTGATCTGCTACAAACAGGATTGAAAGAAAGAGATGAAGCTAAAAATGAACCTTTGCTAGACAGTGATAATGACGGTAGTGATGAAGACGACAACGGTGGAAGCGAAAGCAACAGTGATGAGGAGAATGAAAATGATTGCATTGACTCTGGTGGTAGAGACGAATCGAGTGATGTCATTCTTGCCTTCATCGATGACGAAGAAGTGCTTTGAGAGGCCAGCCACAACACGTTCGGGAAGAGCCATAACCAGAAGATCAGAAATTGATTTTTCTTTCTTGTATTTTTTCACCGAATTCAGAGCAAGCTGGCACATTTCTTTTTTGCTGACTTTATAGTATACAGTAGAAAGTGACAGATGCAACTGTAGTGTGAATGGTAATACCTTGATAATGCCAAAAAACATACTGTGCTACTGTACAGTATGTATAGCTAGTTTAATTCTCTTTCTTTTGATTTGTGTTTTTTTTTTAACCGAAGAGCACTCTGTAGTATAGGGATTGTAAAGTTCGTCTTCATAGTCAGCACAATAACGTCAAGCAGGGGAAAAATAGAGAATATTAAAAAGGTAAAATCTTGAGGGAGGGTTAAATATTTTGTGTGTGTGTGTGTGTGTGGGGGGGGGGGGGGGGCATCCAAAAAAATGACTGATATAAGGGGGGGCCATGTGAAAAAATCGGTAAGCTGAGGGAGGGTCATGCGATTTTTAAATGGTGCTTCCCAAATACCACCAGCCCCCCCCCCCTACCCCCATAAAAAATGAACGGTCCCTTACTGAGCCAAATGAAGTTCAGTAATTACAGGACCAATCTTACGAAAAAGGGAAGGTCAACGAATTTTAACAGAAATGTCCCTTGGAATATATCATTCGCCTGGGAGAATCGACTGCATTAAAATTTACGTGTTATGTACAGCATTTGTATCCATTTAAACGATGGAATATTGAGACAGGACATTCAAATGGATTTATAATGAGAATTTTAATCTCTATCGCCGCTGTTTCGCGGCTGACCGATGGTTTAAAGAGCAAATTCACGAATTCAGTAAAAATTCGTTGACTAGCAGGTGTACCGCGAAAGCTCTACAGCTCTGAAAAATGAAACAAAATATGCCCTACGCACCAACAAACATTCCTATTAAATTCAATACTACAGACGTCCCCTCAGTGGGCAATCAAAACGCAGAAATGTCGTGATTATAACAACTATATATTGCCAGATCCATCATGATTCTCGAATCGAAGGCTTTTCTCTACGTGAACGGCAACCCACACATATGCTTTCCTTAGTTCTAACTCTGTTTCACGCTGTTTGCCTGGTGAAGGACCTAGTATTAGCAATGTGGGGTTTCTTTGAAATTAATTTTGGCAAGAGGTCGAACTGCCTAAAACTTAGCTGGGACCGAAGTTATTTCAAAAAATTTTAGTCCATATGCTTGATTTTATGATACTGTTGCTTTCCTTAGTCCAGCGGGCATGTTCTGGTTTCTTCTCTCAACAAATACCTTGTTGAGAACCACTTAAGAACCTCTGCGTCCAAGAAACTCTAAGATCTCTACAGTTATGTGATACAACTGAACGCACTGGAGTTTGAAAGCAAGTTTTGGGAGGCAGATCCAAGTGTAAATATTCTCGGTTGGCTCTACGCGAGCACTTATGACTGATTGCCCTATAAGTAAGTTCCAATACACGACACATTCAATGAGGTCACCGTAATTCTGAATTCAGTGATCGATATCGTGGACAGACAGTGTGAGACATGCATTTTCTTGTGACTAAATTTTAAATATCGACAAATTACACCAATATGTTAATTAGTTGCTTACAATGCATGTGGGTTTCATGTGGATTTTATCATCGGATGCATGCATGGATCGTAGACTAAACGCCCCCACTTCATTAATATGAGAACTAAATGTAGAAAAATAATTAGACTCTCTAATTGCCTTCGCAGGGCGAATGACCCCAAAAGACTTTTTTCTTTGTTTTTCTACAAGCAGTAAACGGTGGTTACCGTTTTAGGATTTGTTGCTGTGACTCCAATAATTAATTGCTTGCCTCTATCTGATTGTACATTCATACAATTTCCACTGAAATTGGCTGCAGAAGTTTATACAGCTTGAGTTTAAGATCAGTCAAGACGTGTAAAACATTTATTTCCCTTAAACCAAGTCGTCCACACATTTACATGCATGTTTCTAACTGAAAAGTAAGAGGTAATTTATGTTGGCCCACTACAAACTTCTACCATGCACTCGGTTTAGGTTTGTTATCAGACGTAACAACTTATATAGTGGGTCGAAAACCATAACAGTTGGTCTTCCTTAGTAGACTTTGTACAACATGTAACTCAAGGCTTCGAAAAGGTTATTTCAGTTATTTTTCAAACGGCAAAAACGATTTCCAAAAAATCGCTGACTCAAACAAAAGCAAGTATTAAACAAACATTAGCTAAAGAGGGAAATCTAATAGCCAAGACAATTGATGCATGTTTGCCGATTAATTAAGATATATGGAAGAAAGCTCTTGAAAGAGCTCAAAGTGCCGAACAAGACAGAAATAATTCCGGCAGCAGGGGAGGTGCACTGAAGGGCATGGTTGACGGAGCTAAATGGTACGGCCTGGAAAATCCTGTTTTGATATCGCTTAACGAGACATTTACAAAAAAAAAAAAAAACATTTTTATGTTCAGTTCTGTAGGTCTTAATTAACAGGACCTAGTTGTCAAGAACTGAAATTGACATTTATGACTTCCTTTCTATGGGAATTTGTTCTTAACCAACAGATGTCATATATGACTCATCAATGATTGTAGAAACTCCACATCTGGTATCTCTTTGGGATTAAAATGAACCCGAGTTACACCTTAGATTTCAATTCCAGTTCGATTAAGGCGTTTTTCTAAAATTGTACGACAAGCATAGCTATTAAATTTCAGTTCCCCTGGGGATTAAGAGACAATTATTCTAGGTCATCATAAACTGTTACTTGCTTCTCTGCGTTATTTACTTCTAAAATTATCATACTAAGGTGTTACACCACAATTAATAAACATTGCACATTTTCATAACTCTAAATCCCGAATTTTGGGTTTTGAAATCCTTCGAGAGCATTCTCGAAGTTAGCAATATAATTGTGGAATACAGGCCTCCTGCGGATTCACTGATAGTGGCTTCAGGCTCGACAACGTCATCCAGAGATCTAGATTGTAAAAGCAGTGTTGCATTTCCTTGCGGTTTTATATCAAATGGATACTGAAACAATCTGCTCAGATGCCAGTTTGGGCGAGTATTCGACGGCGATTCATCGCCATTTTTATCAGCTCAGGTTTACAACTCGGCCGCGGTAATTAATTATAAACGAGTTTCAGCGCCCGGTGTGGAACTTCTTCGCCAGCTTGAAAATCTTCCCGTCGTTCTAACACTTCCTCCCTGGTTGTTTGAACTATCGAGCAGCAGGACTCCCATGTTAGAGCTTTTTCCCTGAAGCCTGCAGGTTCTGAGGCAAAGCGAACACAGGGCTATGGTTTCTTTGCCTTTTTGTGTCATGAAGAAGTAGATTAAAGGAGAAACTGAACAGTGACTGAACAATAGCCAAACACAGACGGTGTAACCAATGTTTACACTTGTCGGGCCAACTTGTCCGGAAAATACAAATGTGAAAAGAAACATGAAAATATAAATCGGAGTCCAGCAGATGATTATGGCAATCAAGTTGAGTAAGATGATCTTCACGGCTTTTCTTTGTCGTTTGTGCTTACTAAGAACCCTCCTGAAAGACTCCCTTTCACTTCTCTGCAGTTGAAGATGGAAGCTTCTCTTTCTTTTCACAAGTGTGTAAATTGTTATCGAATGGAAAGTAGCAATCAGTATTAAGGGGGCAAAAAAGGTCGCTTGCTTCGCAATAATCGTTTTTTGCATTGTTTCAGAATCTGGCCAGTCGTCGAAACAATAAAAGTTGTCGCCATGTTCTTTCAGTTTTTTGTACCGGACGTAAAAAATTGAATCTGCTATTGCTATGATCCACGCGATTGGCATAAAGTGGCACACCAACTTCTTTCGGAGCCGAATATTAAACGGAAACCGCACCGCGAGGAACTTCTCGAACGTTATAGTCAAAAGATTCAACAACGACGCTAGCACTGCAGTATTCTGCACAAAGGATACTAGACGGCACATTATTGGGCCGTAGATCCAGTTATGGCCAAAAACGTATAAATCCAAAGTTACGAAGGGTATGCAAAATATCGTGATAAGAAGATCTGATACGACTAGATTGAGAGTCGACAAGTTGGAGGAATTCCGGCGCTTGGAAGAAAACAGAATGGCAATCAGAATAGGAATGTTACCAAGAAGTGATATCGCCACGATGGAAAACAGCGAGAAGACGATAAAGCCGCGTTCTCCTTTGGTGAAAGTACACTCTAGCAAGACACACACGGAGGGTCCGCTGGAACCGTTGGCTGCTGAGCTGTTCATACCGGCTGGTCAGTTCAAGGACGGTGTCGTGCAAGCAACTGATCTTCACGGACTATTCTCGGAAAATAGATATGCGAGATACCAACGGAGCCTACGCAGACCGACAACAAAAGGTGACTGTCGGCGAATCACAAGATAGACTCACTTACATCCTGTCAAAAAAATAATACACTACAAACAGAACGTAATTATCATAGCTTGCATTAGATGAAATGCCCAGAGCTCCCTGAATATGAATAATGTATTTGAATAAAAACCAATCATTTCTTATTGCGCCCTAAAGCGATAAACTGCGTATCACTCTTTTAGGAGATATTTAATGCAAAATGATAGATATTAATCGGCAATCTTTTATTTTTTGTTAGACTAATTATGCGTGCAGCAGAGATAACATCGATATAATTTTACGCGAAATACGCAGTGAGCAATTGCGTGTTCGAAATATTTTTCCCGTGGCTTTTCCGATCAAGCAGATTGAAAACGTAGTGAATGTTGATTGTGGCTGGATGAAGACAATAGTATGAAAACAAAACACCGAGAAATTCTGATATTCGATTATTTGGCGCCCGTTTTCAGGTGTTACCTGCTTGCAGGCAACAATGCCAAAGGAAATTAAGAATCCAGTTTTTAAACGAAAGCATGCATCATGTTTCTTATAGCCAGACACCGAAAGTTCTATAATGACCAACGTGTAAGCGACAGAAGTACAAGTTTTTTAATGATGATAGAAAGAGAGCTGAAAGTCTCTTACGCAATGCCAAGCGCAATTTCTTAAGTATGTAATCATAACAGTAGCTATTCATTTGCATACATCACAGTTTACAGAAATAATTAGACAGTGTTTTTCATGTTGTCTACAAGCCTGGGAAGAGGCCATACAAAATGAACAAGTCTGCTGGGTACAACATATTTTATGGCATATGAATAACGCCACCTAAGGTTTTCTCAGGTAAAGACACAAAAACAGGGTGACGAAGAATGCAAAGTAACTTAACT
Source organism: Platygyra sinensis (assembly GCA_019787425.1). Lineage (NCBI taxonomy): Eukaryota > Metazoa > Cnidaria > Anthozoa > Scleractinia > Merulinidae > Platygyra > Platygyra sinensis. Next base: position 6,702 of record JAHPZR010031762.1, on the reverse strand, counting down.
TAGGACTCCGTGTCCTTTGGACAAACGGCCTTATGTCGCGATGGATTTAGCCTGTTTAAAAAATAATGCAGATCGTAACATAATGATTATTAAAACTTTATTTCGCAATTTGGCGACCGTCAGTTTTTTTTTCCTCAGGCCAAGTATTATGACAGTTTAGAATAATAGTTGGAAATATAGAACATGGGTCATGGCTCAATGAAGCATTTTGTTCACGCTTTTTTGGGGGTAAAAGTGCTGAAGTTTGTTGTCCTTATCGAGATATGGAATCTGGAATCTTATATGTCAGGATAAAAAAAAATTAAAAATCTGCTCATCTTTTTGTCTCAGTGACATCCATAAGCGAAGGCGGTGCGACCTTCGGGCGGCTTTTAACTGGTAGGCTAAAAGCAATCAATAATATATAAAACACTGAATGTTGTATAAGTTATAATGCACTACTACTTGACTTTATGGCCAAGAAGCATACAGTCAGGAATTCCTAGTTTAAGTATCACAAAAAAGCAAAAATATCACTTTTACCCCTGGGAGTGGGTGGTAAACGTATCGACAATTTAGATTTCACATGATAAGAAACTGGTTTTTAAATCTTAGTTTATTGTTATTTATTAGTTTCGAAATTATGAGACTTTGACCAATGACAGTCACAGCAAAAAGAAATTGACACGCACGTAAATGTGCCTTTCGATAAATGGTTTCTCTTTTTTCTGCTGGATATTAAAAATAACATGGAACGAATGTTAAATAAAGATATTAAACATGCCATCAAAATCTCGAATACCTGAAGCATTAATACTTGACTACAGTCTTGGCAATGGTCTTGAAACCGTGACCGATAATCCTCACATTCTAAAATAAAACATCTATGATTCAACATTTCTTGGGGAAAATGATGTAATTTATGAGGTCAATTTTCTTTATATAAGAAAACTTACTATTAAGCAAAATACGGCGCCCACAAGTTGAAAATAAAATAGATTTCACTTGGTATCACACTGATTCATTTACATCAATTTACTGTTGAAAAGAAACATCTTTCAGCATCACTTTTAAGGAAGACTAAACAAATGTGAATCTATTATATATGCGTGTACTTGTAGAATATACTCAGGCAACCGCAAGAAACAATATTTTTCCACAATTGCAATAAGAAACTTTTGTTGGCGTCTTGAGCCGTAGACCAGTGTTGAATTCTGTTTTCCATCTGTAACAGCTATTACTTCCTATTTTTCTTAATTAAAGCTTTAACTAAAGCTTTAGCTAAAAAATATTTTATCGAAATTCTGTATTTTAAGTATTTTGCCATCTCACTTCGAACGGCATAACGCTGACTAATAATAATTAAGTCACACAACGTTTGTTTCTTTAGTTTTCAGTTTAGGCTTTCAATCAAAGTCTCTAGTAAAAAAGTTTTCATGTTCATTTTTACTTCTTCCAACGAGTCTTTTATCCCACTGAAAGCGTTTGGCCGTCGTTGGTAGCTGACAGCCCAAACATATAAATCTTGATACATTTTGCCGATGAAACAGCCTGCGCTCTTATCTATGCAAAGTACCAGAAATCTTGACAGAAAATGACCAACAGGGCGGTTCACAGTTTTAATATTTGCAACCAAGAATAAATCTTCGAAATGTTTGCGAAACGTTTGCACCTGTGCACGATTAAATCATGTTTTATCAGTTAAAAAGTATTATTCACGTTTGTGCGAATATGGCGAATAAATAATTGCCGCGACTATTTACAAACCTTTTCGAACTAACTCAAGGAAAAAAAGTGTTATCGTTGCCCGTAGGTCAAGAATAACTGTTCTTCCCATTTCGGGTGGCGCCCCACGACCTCCTTGTTACATAATGGCAAATATATTTAGAGAAGCAAAAGTCGAATCGGAAACCTCATGATGTGACTGAATATTGCTTAAAAAACAGCTTGTTGACCACATACACACAAAAACAGTTTTTGCCGGTGCGTTTGGTTGCCGAAATCCCGCTGACAGTCTTTTAGCCATTAGTGAGCAGAGTTCAGCTGGATGTCAGATAATCACAAATACACGTATACACAGTTTACCTTTAACAGTTTTACGTTTGACGGATTTAAATCAATCAAACTGGTAATTTCCAAGTGATAGGAATATCTTACTCTTCGGCTAACAACAGTTATCTTAAAGAAAGGTGTCTGTGAATCTTTGAATGTGGTCTGAACGCTGTCACAGTGTGATTTCAGAAACAAAATTTAAATAAACCAAACAGATATCAATCATGGTGAAAAGAAGTCAAGAAAACATGCCATGAATGCCAAAAAAAAATCTGAAACGCTTAAATTAACAAAGTTAACCTTCTTTAAACTGCTTTTGTTAATATGATATTGTGATTTGACGAATAACTCAGAAACGGAATGTGAAATATTATCAGAAAAAAACGTGACCAAGAACGGAAAAAGGAAAAGAACCGAAGACAACTTTGGTGGCAGTTGGGAATAGGGTTTTAAAAAAATGATATCGTCAAATGAAAACGGTATATAGCAAGGTGTTTCGCAAAACTCTGCTTGTGAAATCAATCAATACATTTCATTTCAAAAAGGAAATTTGAAGTGGGGTTGCGGAATATCAGAAATGTAGAAGGTAGAAAATTTAGCCGGCATCTTTTCAACTCAACTTCCGCGCATAATTAAATTATTTTGGAAAAATTGAACTGTTTGAGCTATCTTACCATTTTCATTTTCCTTGAATAACTAATTTTTTTTCCATTTGCCTTTCGTTCGTATTGTTATGACAAAACTGCATTCTGAATCCGGTTTTCATATCAAAAGTTCAAAGCAGCCGAGAGATCTTGGTCATTAAAAAACGAATTGAAAATTTCACCGGACATTAAGTGCTGTTATTCCCAAGAAAACTCACTGAAATTAAGCACTTTGCTGTTTTTCTGGAATGTAACAGAGGCACTGTTTGGGCTCCAGTAACAACTTCTTAAGTAGATGAGGTTTAACGCCTTATTTGTAAGCTCGAGAGTATAACGAACATTACACAGTGATGGATGGACTGCTTGTAAAATATTAAATGAGCCAACCTGCTTTCTAATGCACGAAACCATTTTTTCCCTTAAGAAAAACGGATCAGCTAAACGTATCAACTTATGGGGTCTGTAATCTGAATTAACCTTTCTTGATGTTCTCCGCTTCCTATTAGATTTCATACTCCTGTTAATCCTCTGCTTTGAGGTTCCCAATCATCTGAAGCCAAATTTGAATCGCTGAGAAAATGGGTGGCAAATGGTTGCTCATGAAAAAACAATGGCTTATTCTAAAGGATGCAATTTTATCGTTGTTTCCGGCACTTGCGACAGACGCCTAAGCGTTGGATCGAATGTGACCAAGGTTATTGCAAACATCTCACTACAAATTAATTAAAGCCATGCCAAGTTCCTCGTATCCACGAATAAAAACGAGTAATGCGACCCTACCACGTTTTCTAAAACAGTAGAACTCAATTATCACGAAAGAAAATCTTGCGTGAAGAAGTCGAAGCTTGTTTTGTATAAACAGCATTGAATTTTAAGCCGCGGCAACAAACTATGGTGGAAATCATTACTGAAAATGACATTTAACATTTATGCTGCTTCTAAACCCATTCATGAAAAGTTTTTGAGTTCTCTAGTCTCTATTGATTAATTAATCTTTTACAGTAAACAGATATTTTTCTCCATGTGGCGTAAAATTTTACCAGATCTATTTTCAAGACTTGTTTCTATTTGTCACACCTTGAACATCTTGAAGCGTTCCTCAAAAAACACAATCTTATGGGACATACAGTAAAATAATCATGAAAAATAATATTAATACAAATAAATTCATAATAATAATACTAAAAATAATAATGATAAAAATAATAATATAATAATTACAATAATAATAACAGTAATAATAATAATAATAATAATAATATTAAAACAAACTTTATTTATCTCACATAATCAGTAAAAAATACACACATCGAAGAACGAAATTAAGAACTCAAAAACAAGCAGTGTGCTTATACAAATTGATGAATAAAATGCCTCCATCCTGACAAGAATGATGTCTTGGTATCTCTCTTGTACTACTATTTCCAGAATTTATAAAAATAAATAAACGAATAATAATAACAATAATAATAATAATAATAATAATAATAATAATAATAATAAATAAAACTTTATTGAAAATTCACAATAATTACTTACAAGATTAAACAGGCTAAAAGAACAGAGTAGGGTATAATTGATAATAAAAGTTCAAAATTCTATAAAATTACGAATTCCATGATCCAGAGAGATATTAAAAACATACAATCGAATTATACCAATGACGGCTAAACCAGTGTCCATTAAAAGCACTAAGTATAAAAGCATATATAACGCGTATTTCAGATATAATAATAATAATAATAATAATAATAATAATAATAATAATAATAATAATAATAATAATAATAATAAAATAAAAATAAGAACTTTATTCATAGGTTAAAAAAAGACTATTTAAAGATTCAAGAATATGAAATATTAAAATATTAAACCCTATATTACATTCTTCTATGTGTACGAAAGAGAACTGTCGAAAGATGACTATCTAAGACCACTACTACTACTACTACTACTACTACTACTACTACTACTACTGCTACTGCTACTGCTACTGCTACTGCTACTGCTACTGCTACTGCTACTGCTACTGCTACTGCTACTGCTACTGCTACTGCTACTGCTACTGCTACTGCTGCTGCTGCTGCTGCTGCTACTGCTGCTACTGCTACTACTGCTACTACTGCTACTACTGCTACTACTGCTACTACTGCTACTACTGCTACTACTGCTACTACTACTACTACTACTACTAATAATAAAAATGAAAATAAAATTTTAAAGCACTTGAGCTTCGTCAGTGGGCAAGGAGAAGCACACTGATTTTATCGAGTTGAAGTTGATATATAAGATTAATTATCATATACTCAGATCCACTCTAAAAACTTCATGAGGTCTCAGAACACTTTAAAATTACAACGAAAACAAATATTGCTTAATCATTGCGATTTTTTCATCAATGCCAAACTTTTATGGGCATCTCCACGAAGACTACAGACGTACTGGTGCAGGTTACAAAGTGAGTTAGGTGACAAGTGCGTGAGAAAAACAAAATTGTTGTACTGTGTGTTGGCGCCGGGGACGACTGCATAAGTTTATCTGATTTATTACTGGGTTGTAGTAATTAAGACATATAAATTGCCTTCAGGGTCTAAAGTTAAGCCAAATATAGTTTCGTGACGCAGGCTAAAGCGTTAAAAATAAGGAGGCTAATAGAATTGCAAGATACAATGTATTAGTCCAACGGGCTGCGGTTTCAATATCTAAAATTAAGTCAAAATTAGTTCCGTGACGTAGGCTAACGCGTGAAAAGTATGATTGCGATATGCAAACAATTAGGCAGTTTGCTTACTATGTTTAATATGGACTATTGCCGGAAAAACACGATAAACTGTTCCCACTCGTGGCTATTAATTTATAATACTGCATTGTTATTCTTGGGTTGCACGTGACGTCATCATTTTCTAAAATCCAAAACTAAAGAACCACCAAAGTTATTATCTTCATCAGGCATGAGAGGGGGTAAACTTTCATCTGCGAACAACTTTTCAGCTCAAGAACATGTTTCGTCTAAAAACACGCACATTTTAAATTTCAGAGTTATGGCTGTGCGTGACATAAAGCTATGAACGCATTTATCGAAAAATATATTCTTATCCTGGGAAGTTAACGTATTAGGAAAGTGTTTGCTTGATCAGTTCAGATAATCAGTGGCCGTAGATAGCCAAATTCCAGATGTTCACACTACTTTCCGGCCGCCATGTGGTGTCCTGGGGTACAATATGCCACTGGCGGCTCCATACTGAGCGCTGTAAATTTCTGCAAAATATTTCGACAAATATTTGAAGATCGGGAAAACGTACAGACCTAAAACTTGGAGAAGTGTCTTAATTATTTATCTCCAATAACATTATAATTTCTTCAGCTTATTCACTGAATGGTTTTCGAATTATTTTTTAATTGCGTGACGGTGCATCCCAAGAATACTTCACTTCACATTTCCCACAATCTCTGTTTGCGTAAGAGAAAAATTACCCTTCAAAACTAGTAGTAACATGACAACGAAGATCGAGTGACTGCAGCCACATCCTAACAAAGAACCAAACGTGAAATTAAGGATAGTACACTTGTGCCCATTTCGCTACTGACTGTAGCTTACAATGATCCGCACTGATGAAAGTTTGTCAGGAAATCGAAGCATTTTGTAGAAATTGTGAAACCTTTTAAAAGCAAATGTGACGGTCAATTTTTTAACAGGAGCTTAATCGTCGCGCGTTCAAAAAGAAGCAGTGCAACTGAAACTCTCATCTACAAGTAAACAGCCTCCTAAAATGCATACAAGTGACCAGTCAGTCAGAGTAAATTGTAGATATTTCTGTGGAAAATACACTTTATTTTATTAAAAGTCGTGTTTAATTCTACAAAACGCGGGTTATTAAGACTATACAAGAAAAAGCAACATAAAAAATAAAATGACAATCAGAGTAACAGTACAAAACAAAAGAAAGCAAAGAAACGCACGGAAATCACATGTCAAGAAAATGCAGGCTATCCACCAGACTTTAACACATTTACAACTTCGACTAAG
>JAHPZR010031761.1:12500-17874 GCA_019787425.1 Platygyra sinensis | reverse complement strand
TCAAAATTGTTTTGCCTTTGATTGCTGGCGTATCAAGAAAGGCCGATCAAATTCAAAGGCAATGCTTTTTAGTGCAGAGTGCACTATTGGGATGGTTTAGGGGGCAGCTATTCGCTAAGGTACTAATTAACTAAGGCCATAAGGTGTAAACTTTAATGTTTGTTTAATTAATTCATTCCAATTAATGAATTAGCCTTGTTTTGAGGGGGTGGGGTACATAAAACGTGCTATACTTACAATAAAATCACTGAACTATATATGGTTCCAATATTCTGTTCTTATCCTAGTGGTACTATTCTCGTAAGAACAAAACCAATTTGCTCGAAGCGCATGCGCAGATTGATTAGCTTTAGTGTTGACTAAATGTTAGGTAAATGATACATTTCATACACAATTACACACGAACGGTAAGTGCTTTTCCTTGTGGTAGAATACAACATGTAAGACGCATGCTTTGTAGCATTGTCACCATGATTCAATCCGTTCGTTCCCATTCAACTTTCAGCTTCTAGATGAGAATTCTGGATTTTGTTGACCAAAATGTCGGGTTGTGTAATATTCAAAGTTTTTCGATTGCTCGCAAGAGTTGACAGATAGGTAGCAAAAATTCTAATTAGTGCTGGGTTTTGTTCGATTTCGCTGAAATTTTAACACGATGAAGCTGGAATATTAAAAAATAGATTTTACTTTTGCCGTTGTTTGGAGCTAATTAACGGAGAAGTTATATATCGCTGCGAAGTCAGCGTATCAGAATACATTCTTTGCATAGCGTGTGTTTAGCGTGATGGTGCAATCGGATATTTTTGTTTACTCAGAAGCAAAAACTATTGTAGTCGAAAAAGGTCATTTCAACGACCTTTCAAACGAATATAAATTTAAATATTTGCCGAAATGAGTTTGTGGTTAAAAAAAGGTTTTTTGACCAGCACTGTGGTTGGAACTTTTTCCCGCGAAAATGCCCCGTTGCAGTTGAGTTAAACCTTAATAAACGTAGGAAACTTAGCAACGTCGTTGAACAAACGCGCAACGTGAGCACATGGAGCGATCGTAACAAAAAGTTGCCATCTACGTCATGTCTTCTCGGGATACGAAAATCAAACGAACATTGCTCGACAGTGGTCTTGAGTTGCACAAAAGTATCAGGCTACAAAAAAAATAAAATTATCACTTTTGCTAGTTTAACGTATTAATGTATTTAAATACAGGCGAAATACGACTCAAAATGCACTAACAGTCCTGCATAACACTCTGCTCTATGTGAGATTGTCTCACTAGTTGTTAAGTGTCGCTAGTATGGCCATAGAAGAGTATCTTGAAACAATACCTTTAGAGTAAACGAAGACTTATTAATTCACGAGGGAAATTTAAACTCGCTGCTATTACGACATTCACAAGAGGAATTCAAAGATTGGTATCACTACACGAGAGTGAAATTTGAATATTTGGCGAAAGTGCGTTCATGTCGAATCTTACCGGGGGAGGGAGCGAGAGTAACTTTTTGTTTGAGGTCACTTGCCACTCATGCAGGGTCGCTTAACACACGGAATGTTGCAACCGAGAGACGCAGGCTGGAAATTACTGATTAACTCAGCGAAAATTTCTCATTCCGTAAAATTGACAGGCAGCTCGGTTTCAGATCTCACAATGTTAGAATAGGATCTTGGTTTGCGTTCGTAGCGCATTGAAACTATATTAACGAGTTAACAACCTCTAAAAAAAATTACTTGAAAAAAAAGGGGAAAAATGATTTGCACTGTTATGCTATATTCATTCCCATTTTAAAGGAAAGAAAAACAAACATCACTTCCTGAATTTAGCGCGTAAAATGACTGCAAATACATACCTGAATGGTGAGAGCTTGGAATAAGTGTGGACAAAAATTTACATTTGGCCAGACTAAAAACTAAGAAGAAAATTTAAGGAAATCTTCGGGTCTAATGGATGACCTATTATTGTTGTTCAAGACGTCATTTAACGTAGTGGAACAATGAACATACGTTCGATGTCTCTCAAGGAATTTTAATAGACAAATCGGCATTCAGGGGGTAGTCATTATTGCATCGGGCCTCTTTTCTCTCTAGAAACCACAAAAAATAGGCGCCAAATTAGCGCAGGTGACTACTGCAAAATGAGCTAGTGAGACAATCTCACATAGTGCAGAGTGTTATGCAGGACTGTCTGTACGTTTTGAGTCATCTGCTGCCTGTATTTAAATTCATTTATACTTTGAACTAGCAAACATAATAATTTAATTTTTTGTAACTTGATACTTTTGTTTTCCTCCCAAAGTTTGTAACATGATACCCTTGTTTTCTCAAGGACATACAAAGGAAGATATGCTCGTTTTCCTGCTGGGGAAAAAGGAAATAATGTTATTAACTTATGAAAAAATATGGAAGAGGAATGATTTTGTTTCTTTTAAGAGGCAAATTTTCATATCATCGATAAACAATTACTAATTTGATTATCAAATAGTCACGTCGTGTCTCGGAATAGCACGTTCTTATTATGTTGCCACCGTTGATGTTAACAATAAACCAGTTCAAAATACTCAAGATGTAAGACGCATGCGGTCTAGCATTGTCACCATGGTACAATCCGTTCCCCAGTTTAGACTCATGCGCCCAATACCATACTCTTGTCTTAGCGGGCGATAGCAGTTATATTTCAGGTAATATCAGTTCTCCCTTTAAGTGCAAAGAATGCTTTTGTGACAGCGTATCCATTGGAATCATCCCTAGCGCGGTTAAAAAATGTCGCGTGCTGTTTTCGAACTATTTCGTGTTTGCTAAGCTTCAAAGAGTGAAACGGATTGATCTCCTTAGCCGCTTGTTTATTTTCTCCCCAATGAAAGAGAACAAGAAGTTCACAAATGTATTCACCCCAAACATTTCCGAGACAGCGGCATTAAAATTAGCAATGTCGTGACAAAACAAACTTTTCAAATATTGTTGCAGACACTGTGGCACTTACGACTTACGGAAACGGCAAATAAATTTAGTCAGTCTTTGAGGGGGCTCATTCACCGATGTAGGATATAATATTGGTCAAGTTGAAACTCTTCTCGGTTGTATTAATCGATATCAATGAGTATTTTGAACTGGTTTATTGTTAACATCAACGGTGGCAACATAATAAGAACGTGCTATTCCGAGACACGACGTGACTATTTGATAATCAAATTAGTAATTGTTTATCGATGATATGAAAATTTGCCTCTTAAAAGAAACAAAATCATTCCTCTTCCATATTTTTTCATAAGTTAATAACATTATTTCCTTTTCCCCAGCAGGAAAACGAGCATATCTTCCTTTGTATGTCCTTGAGAAAACAAGGGTATCATGTTACAAACTTTGGGAGGAAAACAAAAGTATCAAGTTACAAAAAATTAAATTATTATGTTTGCTAGTTCAAAGTATAAATGAATTTAAATACAGGCAGCAGATGACTCAAAACGTACAGACAGTCCTGCATAACACTCTGCACTATGTGAGATTGTCTCACTAGCTCATTTTGCAGTAGTCACCTGCGCTAATTTGGCGCCTATTTTTTGTGGTTTCTAGAGAGAAAAGAGGCCCGATGCAATAATGACTACCCCCTGAATGCCGATTTGTCTATTAAAATTCCTTGAGAGACATCGAACGTATGTTCATTGTTCCACTACGTTAAATGACGTCTTGAACAACAATAATAGGTCATCCATTAGACCCGAAGATTTCCTTAAATTTTCTTCTTAGTTTTTAGTCTGGCCAAATGTAAATTTTTGTCCACACTTATTCCAAGCTCTCACCATTCAGGTATGTATTTGCAGTCATTTTACGCGCTAAATTCAGGAAGTGATGTTTGTTTTTCTTTCCTTTAAAATGGGAATGAATATAGCATAACAGTGCAAATCATTTTTCCCCTTTTTTTCAAGTAATTTTTTTTAGAGGTTGTTAACTCGTTAATATAGTTTCAATGCGCTACGAACGCAAACCAAGATCCTATTCTAACATTGTGAGATCTGAAACCGAGCTGCCTGTCAATTTTACGGAATGAGAAATTTTCGCTGAGTTAATCAGTAATTTCCAGCCTGCGTCTCTCGGTTGCAACATTCCGTGTGTTAAGCGACCCTGCATGAGTGGCAAGTGACCTCAAACAAAAAGTTACTCTCGCTCCCTCCCCCGGTAAGATTCGACATGAACGCACTTTCGCCAAATATTCAAATTTCACTCTCGTGTAGTGATACCAATCTTTGAATTCCTCTTGTGAATGTCGTAATAGCAGCGAGTTTAAATTTCCCTCGTGAATTAATAAGTCTTCGTTTACTCTAAAGGTATTGTTTCAAGATACTCTTCTATGGCCATACTAGCGACACTTAACAACTAGTGAGACAATCTCACATAGAGCAGAGTGTTATGCAGGACTGTTAGTGCATTTTGAGTCGTATTTCGCCTGTATTTAAATACATTAATACGTTAAACTAGCAAAAGTGATAATTTTATTTTTTTTGTAGCCTGATACTTTTGTGCAACTCAAGACCACTGTCGAGCAATGTTCGTTTGATTTTCGTATCCCGAGAAGACATGACGTAGATGGCAACTTTTTGTTACGATCGCTCCATGTGCTCACGTTGCGCGTTTGTTCAACGACGTTGCTAAGTTTCCTACGTTTATTAAGGTTTAACTCAACTGCAACGGGGCATTTTCGCGGGAAAAAGTTCCAACCACAGTGCTGGTCAAAAAACCTTTTTTTAACCACAAACTCATTTCGGCAAATATTTAAATTTATATTCGTTTGAAAGGTCGTTGAAATGACCTTTTTCGACTACAATAGTTTTTGCTTCTGAGTAAACAAAAATATCCGATTGCACCATCACGCTAAACACACGCTATGCAAAGAATGTATTCTGATACGCTGACTTCGCAGCGATATATAACTTCTCCGTTAATTAGCTCCAAACAACGGCAAAAGTAAAATCTATTTTTTAATATTCCAGCTTCATCGTGTTAAAATTTCAGCGAAATCGAACAAAACCCAGCACTAATTAGAATTTTTGCTACCTATCTGTCAACTCTTGCGAGCAATCGAAAAACTTTGAATATTACACAACCCGACATTTTGGTCAACAAAATCCAGAATTCTCATCTAGAAGCTGAAAGTTGAATGGGAACGAACGGATTGAATCATGGTGACAATGCTACAAAGCATGCGTCTTACATGTTGTATTCTACCACAAGGAAAAGCACTTACCGTTCGTGTGTAATTGTGTATGAAATGTATCATTTACCTAACATTTAGTCAACACTAAAGCTAATCAATCTGCGCATGCGCTTCGAGCAAATTGGTTTTGTTCTTACGAGAATAGTACCACTAGGATAAGAACAGAATATTG
>JAHPZR010031761.1:0-5000 GCA_019787425.1 Platygyra sinensis | reverse complement strand
ACCATCAATGTGAAAACTGTGTGTACTTGTGAAAGACACGAAACAACTAGTTCAGATAACTGTGCACGTGATATATGGTAAATGATCGTAGTGGAAATGAGTCATCAACTGTTGTGGAACTGCCGTGGAAAGACTGTCTGTCATAGAGCTTTCAATTGTAAACAATCGACTGTCGAATCAGTCTAGAAACAGCAAACCATCTAGACTTTTTTTTCAGGATGTATGGTGGTCCCAGGTTTATTGGAATAGTAGAGAGCTAGGCGTTTGGTAAATATTTTAGGTAACATCATGATCCCACGAGATTTACTGAAATCAAATTGAGATGGCCAGCAAATTTTTCAAGCTCTCGGAGACATTCATGTAATCCAATCCCCTTATTGCAGAAATCAATGTTATGTAGGTCACATAGTTAAATTATACTATGTATTAACAGACAGACAGACAGACAACCTCTATTTAAGCACGATAAGTTAAAAAGCTGTGCAGTTTGTGGGGTCGTGCGTAAATACTGAACCTAAGAATAAAATATGTACATAGTGAATAACAAAATATAATCAACTATTTAAATTAAAACTAATACTTAACTGTGTATATATGTACATCGTTAAAAGACCTTAAATCCCCTAAATATAAATGAAACAGCACCATAAATGAAACAGCACCATTCAACTTTTGTACCAATGTCAGCTGTCACTTACACAGTTTTGGTGATGTTTGAAACTAACTCTACTCAATCGACAATCGATAGAGAATGACTGTTGTGTTAAATATAAAGTTTTTCTTTGATCAAGAAAGAGAATTATACAAACATTTAACCTACCTGCTTTGAGAGGAAAATAATGAGTTACAAAAAATTACATTATCAATATACAGTATATATACCTGCAGTTGCATGTATATATCTATCTATCTGTAAAAGTATCACCAATCAAAAATTATAACCGGTGCAAAAGCGATAGCTTTTCAATTCTCAACTAGACACTCTAAGGGCGTTAACTCGGGCTTCGTACCACAGTACCAAATCCTACTATACGAGTACCAGGACGCGTATTGAACACAATAACACAAATAAAAGAATCAGGATATTTTCCGCTGAGATATTTTCTATTCAAGTTGCTTCGTTGAGTATCCTCCTAATCCAATCGCAAGTTGTAAGTTTAAACCATTTTGGTTCAAGAATCAAGCACAGCTGTGTACGCATTTATGGAGAACTTGTTTGCAAAGAATTTTCCAGGTCTTTTTCAACTAATGGCGATTACTATGCTAACAGAAATTGTAGCAAGTTCGTTTACTTCTCGTGGGCGATCCGAGTGAATCATGCAGCTGAATATCTTTGCTGCGTTGCGATCTTAAACCCTTTTCAAGAGTCATATCTCCTTGGAGAGCGAATAACCTCTTTCGAGAGAGCTGAGAGAGCTGAAACGAATCATGATAAAGTGGCTTCGCCAAAACAACAGTCCAATGAGGTGTCAATTTACATTGCACATATTTGCATAAACTTTCAAGTTGTGTTTTTTTTTGCGGATAACTTCCGAGAATATGCGATTCTTAACGCAGCTCATGAAGAAATATTCAAGCTACCTATTTTTATTGAATCAAGGTAGGAGTATTTTGTAAAAGGGACTCGTTCATAAGGGAAGATGAAGCATTCTGTTTTGTTTGGTTTCGAACTCAACTAGTTCGTGTCACGCAACAGAATTTCTATAAGAATTAGCGATTGCCAAGACTGCTAAGTATATTTGAACTACTAGTGAAATAAATTTCGCTTAACTATCGTCAATGCAGATTTTTTTAGAACTTCAGTGCCAAGAACCTCAATAATCCCGCACAATTCCCCACACAATTTTCCCATACAATTTGTCTCCAAAATCACACAATACAATTTTTTTTGTACGCCCCACTAGAAAGTCAACTAACTTGGAGGTAAGATATTTAATTCAAGTAACCGAAAGTCTTATCTTTGAAAATTTTGAGATCAACAGATCTTGTGCGAAGCTACGAGTCCAAAAACGTTTTCGTATTTAGTTCGTTTTATTGCGATATGATTTGTTTTGCTGAAATATTAAATAACAGCAGAAGCCACATGCGATCGGCTCAGTTGTTATCCCACGAGAACATTTCGAGCATGAGCTTACCTGGCTGGCTTTGAAGAATATAATTCGAGGACCGACCCTTTCGGAAAAAGATCGACATCTTTTGTATGCGAGATGAACGTATATGGCGCGATACTTGCCAAAACTTTCAAGACACTGTCACAAGCGAGCAATAAAATAGTCGCGTTTCTCGTCCCAAGTTTCCGCGGTCTACGCATGGAACGCCTGGGACCATGACCCCCCTTTTGCGACAAAACGGTTGCATTTTCTGACTCGGGCTTTCCTACGGAAGCCCGAGTAATTAAACATGGAACTGCTCGTTTGAAAATAACGAAAGAAGCAAGTCCAAAATTGGTAAGCCAATAAAGTTTAGTTTGTCACTGCCGGGAGGGCTGTCTTCGTCTGACGATCCAAACACACGCTTGATGCGTTTGAAGCTTCGTGTAGACTGTGTTGAGTGATCAGTGGAAGTTGATGACTTGTTTACAGTGTTTATGGTTATGTTAAACTGTCCTCCGTGAAGCACTGCTCCACTGAATGGACCTGCCTTAGGAAAACTTGGACTTTTGTTGTCGTTAAGTTTTTGTATCATAGTTTTTCGTGCGCTTTGGTTGGTAAGTCTTCGCTTCTCATCAAAACCTGCTTCGTCTGCTATAGTTTTCATTAAACTATTTAACTTGTTGAATCCCATTGCACTAGCCTTGAACCATGGTTTTTCTGTAGGGTTCTTAGTATAATTAATACCACGATAAAACAGTGAATCGCTATACTTCATCGAGCTAGGTCTTTGACAAGATGACAAGATGATTTATTTAACTCAGCTCGGCTTTACAAGATATGTAGGTTAGATTTACATAGCAACTAAACACAGTACAGCTAAGGAATAAAGGAAAAAATTTAACAATAAAATAGGGAGCGAGTTGGGATTATCGGCTAATCTAGTGGATGACCACTATTAAAAAATACAGTTAAAGCAGAATTAAGAATGGACTTTTTTATAAAAAGTATTTCTTCATGCACTAAGGTAGATAATTAAATAGAATAACAGTTAAGTATAGAGTTCTTCAGGGTTTTACGAAATATTCTAAGACAATTTAAATTAGTTATACTTGTAGGCAAGGAATTCCAAAGGCGAGGAGCAGTGAAGTTTAGGGAACGTAGGCCGTATTGGGTGGTATTAACTGAGGCTACATAGAGATTTATGTTACATGATTGCCTCGTTGAATAAGAATGAACAGAGGATGTAAATTTAAAATATTTACTTAAACAGGGGGGTAACAGTCTATCGGACCACTGATAAACAAAAAGAGAATCTGTAATTTAATAGCATCATTAAGCTTGAGAAGATTGAGGGATTTAAACAGAGGCTCAAAATGGGATTTTGGTTCAGAAAAAGATATTATTCTGCTTGCTTTTTTTTTGGACAATAAATAATTGTGTTAGAAATGCTTTATTACAGACAGTCTGTCCACAGCAGTTGATAACTCATTTCTATTTCCTCAGAGTAAACTTTGTGAACAAACACTGGATCTCTGTCCAGCGAACCGCTTGCGAAACTGAAAGCTTTAGGTTTAACTGCTCTGACATTCCGAGACTCTGCTCCGGTTCTTGTTTTTGTCTGTCCCTCTGAGTATTTTAGACATTCAGCTCACATGACCTAGCTCTTGATAAGTATGGTCAAGTTTAAACCACGAACAACTTGAGTACACCGAAAATATTATCTTGTGAAAGCTGCCCGACAAAGCTACCCGCGATAACCGCGAAAACACGATTCTATCACGTGACCAGAAGGCAGAGATCCCATGAGATAGCGTGATTTGGATGCTCCCATTAGGGTGGCATTTCATTTTAAAACTCTCGGTCTATAATCTTCAATTGGAGACAAAAGAAACTTCAAAAATTGCCAATTTTGACCTGAAAGCCTTAAAGCTATGTTAGAATGTTGTCGTTGTTGTTTTGCGGCAAAGCTCTGTTGCATTGGCTGCCACAAATCAGAGCCCCATAACTATAGAAATAATCACATGCATACATAGAAATAGGAAACCATTCAACTCTTTTTTCATGGCCAACATGGTTAGCAGCATGGATTGTGTGTGCATGCGCCCAATGACGCCAACTCAGTGGAACATGGCTGCCATACTCCACCTAAATAAAAGCTAAGGCAATTGCAGCCTTGGTTTAATTGCACATATGATATTGAAAATCCATGTTACGGTAAGTTGACAGCTGTCAAAACAAGGTATCCAGTGGCAGATCCACACCTAGAGCAAAGGAGGGGGCCCAGTTTTGATTTACTTGCCCGGCTGGCTTTTTTCCCTTCTGTCATTTCTTCATTTTTTACCCAAAATAAGGGGGGGGGGGGGGGGAGGGGGGCTGGGCCCCCAGGCCCCTTCCTCAGATCTGCCACTGGTGTCCGCTGACCAGTATTATGTGACCATATCTCTGGCTCGAGTTGAAAGCTCATCAAAGTCACATGTTTTTTTTTTGCAAAGTTGACCACTGATCAACTACTGGTTTTTTATTACATTATGGGCTCAAGTCAGGTTAACTTTCTAATCAGTGCCAGGTTGTTCAGAAGGTATAATTTCACTGCTTTTATTTTATGTGGTTTGAGATTGTTGAAACTCAAAAAAGAAGTCCAAACAATATCAACAGAAAACCTCACTGCAATATGTTACAAAATTGAAGTAAAAATTCTCACTTATCCCGGATTAGTTAATTGGGCTTTGAACAACCCGGCCCAGGAGCTCCACATTTAAGCTTGGCTAAATCTATACATTACAATGTTTACAATTGACTCTGTGGTGGCATGAATTTGTACATGTATTTCATAACATAATTGTACATTGCTTTTTGCTTTTGTGCTGTGCATTCATCGATAGTTCGGTTTCTCTTTATAAAATATTT
>JAHPZR010031760.1:40000-51046 GCA_019787425.1 Platygyra sinensis | reverse complement strand
AATTGCCTTCAGGGTCTAAAGTTAAGCCAAATATAGTTTCGTGACGCAGGCTAAAGCGTTAAAAATAAGGAGGCTAATAGAATTGCAAGATACAATGTATTAGTCCAACGGGCTGCGGTTTCAATATCTAAAATTAAGTCAAAATTAGTTCCGTGACGTAGGCTAACGCGTGAAAAGTATGATTGCGATATGCAAACAATTAGGCAGTTTGCTTACTATGTTTAATATGGACTATTGCCGGAAAAACACGATAAACTGTTCCCACTCGTGGCTATTTAATTTATAATACTGCATTGTTATTCTTGGGTTGCACGTGACGTCATCATTTTCTAAAATCCAAAACTAAAGAACCACCAAAGTTATTATCTTCATCAGGCATGAGAGGGGGTAAATTTTCATCTCCGAACAACTTTTCAGCTCAAGAACATGTTTCGTCTAAAAACACGCACATTTTAAATTTCAGAGTTATGGCTGTGCGTGACATAAAGCTATGAACGCATTTATCGAAAAATATATTCTTATCCTGGGAAGTTAACGTATTAGGAAATGTTTGCTTGATCAGTTCAGATAATCAGTGGCCGTAGATAGCCAAATTCCAGATGTTTACACTACTTTCCGGCCGCCATGTTGGTGTCCCTTGGGGGTACAATATGCCAACATGGCGGCTCCATACTGAGCGCTGTAAATTTCTGCAAAATATTTCGACAAATATTTGAAGATCGGGAAAACGTACAGACCTAAAACTTGGAGAAGTGTCTTAATTATTTATCTCCAATAACATTATAATTTCTTCAGCTTATTCACTGAATGGTTTTCGAATTATTTTTTTAATTGCGTGACGGTGCATCCCAAGAATACTTCACTTCACATTTCCCACAATCTATGTTTGCGTAAGAGAAAAATTACCCAAAACTAGTAGTAACATGACAACGAAGATCGAGTGACTGCAGCCACATCCTAACAAAGAACCAAACGTGAAATTAAGGATAGTACACTTGTGCACATTTCGCTACTGACTGTAGCTTACAATGATCCGCACTGATGAAACTTTGTCAGGAAATCGAAGCATTTTGTAGAAATTGTGAAACCTTTTAAAAGCAAATGTGACGGTCAATTTTTTTAACAGGAGCTTAATCGTCGCCCGTTCAAAAAGAAGCAGTGCAACTGAAACTCTCATCTACAAGTAAACAGCCTCCTAAAATGCATGCAAGTGACCAGTCAGTCAGAGTAAATTGTAGATATTTCTGTGGAAAATACACTTTATTTTATTAAAAGTCGTGTATAATTCTACAAAACGCGGGTTATCAAGACTATACAAGAAAAAGCAACATAAAAAATAAAATGACAATCAGAGTAACATTACAAAACAAAAGAAAGCAAAGAAACGCACTGAAATCACATGTCAAGAAAATGCAGGCTATCCACCAGACTTTAACACATTTACAACTTCGACTAAGACTAGGTTTACACTAGAAGAAATAGTTCCGGATTCGTGATGAATCAGGAACGTTTTAGAACCGGATTGGTTTTGCCGTTTACACACGGCACAAGAGGACGAATCCGAAAAGAAAACATCCCGGTTTTGTCATGTCTCTGGAGATTTTGAATCCGGAATCTAAAGTGGGAACTTTGAATCCGAAAACTTTTCAATCCGGATAGTTTTGCCGTGTAAACGCTTTCCTCTCGAATCCGGATATTTTTCCGCCAGCGATATTTTGAGTTTGCGGTAGAACTAAAATGGCGGATCTACCAATTTAAAGGAATCCAAAGTCTTAGTCGCATTGATGGCCATTGATGGCGGTCGCTGGTTGCCTCCTCGTTCTGTCACAGGTCCAGGAAGGCTTTTAATTTGTAATGGGTAGTGCTATATTCCTCAGAAACCAAAAAGGCGACGCAAACACTGTTGACGTCCTCCACACTTTATTCGGAAATGACGATGGCACAATCAAAAATCTGGATGATTCTGGATAAGACCAGGACAAATGCCTGGTGGGGCAACATGATGGGCAACAATAACGAGTGGAAAGAAAACTTCAGACTGTCTCAACCTACCCCTAGGCTCTTTTTGACGGCATTTTGTTTTTCGTTGTCGAGGCAACAAACAGCTTGTTAACCTTCATGAATGTTCCTGGAGTTGTCGTCCTGTGTAAACGGTTAGGAATCCGAATAATCTTTTAGTGTAAACGCCTACCAATCCGAATACTCTAAAATTGATGAATCCGGAAACATTTAAGAATCCGGAAAAATCTGCTCTAGTGTAAACCTAGTCTAAATATTCTGTTTAGTTATTAAAACTCTACATCGATAACGATGCCTTATTTTACTCTTAAACACAAACACAGGGAGACATACCGAACTATACGAGCAGTGGATATTTCAGTGATTAAAGGAATCTGTTACTTTATGGAATTTTCGAGTTTTTCAGAGTAGAGTTTTATCGTATGATTTGTTTAGAAAATTGATACACATTAAGATTTTTCAAATAAAGAAGAAATATTATGCCAAAAGACGGAAGCCATATAAGATATAGTTTGTTTCCCTGTGTTTGTTAGTCTGACTCGTGGTTTGTAGATGTTTTGGCTAGCGGCGTATCTAGTATTATAAGTATGTAAGCTACTAGCGTCGAGGAAAAATCGTGAAAAAAGGTTTAGAAAAAGGTTTTTATGCCACAAGTAAATCTTAATGCTTGTAAACGGCAAACATTGTTCACAGCGAGAAGTTCTAAAAGTTTTAGCAGAGGGAGAGCGCTATCGGTTTGTTCACCGAAAGTTCTAATGCTATGGTTTTGTAAGTGCTCCCCAAGGTAATGTGACTTATGATATATACTGGTTATGCAGCACTTTCGAGTGGTTTACCGTGGAGTATCCCACGAGTCACTTGTCTTTTCTGGTATACACACAAGCCTTTAGGCTTGGATATTCCACGGTTATACCACGAGAAAGGGTTGCATAGCTATTTTATACCATGCCAGATGGTCAGGTTGTGTGTGATATAGTTGAATTGCACAATTGTTTGGTGGAATACTGACGAATATACAACGGCTTTCCTGCATTCTGATGGGCTGTATTTTCTATGGCATGTCATAAATAAGGATATATGAGGCTATAGTGAATTTGTATTAATTGACAGGGACAATTGAAAAACAAAAGATTCTAAGAATGTCATAAACTGAGTTGCAGCAATTTTCTCTTGGCCTTCGATGAACCAGTCAGAAAGCATGACGTTTTCCCAGATATGTCCACGATTGAACGCTAATGAGATTCAAATTCCTTATGATAAGCATCACAAAGGTCAGTCTCATTGGTAAAAAGTCACTAAAACACGCCCAATTCTGTCAAATATGGAGTTATATGAAAAAGTCAGATAACTCTGCAAAATATGAAGTACTAATTAAAAAATACTTGCGTTCAATCCTGGACATACGTGTGACGAGTCAAATACTATTCTGCTCCCGAAGAGCTCAGGTAAAGAATCTTTCCTAAGACCTTGTATTCTTCACGCGTCTATAGAGACTTAATACTAGCGATGTGGAAGTTCTTGTAAAAATATTCATCATAGTACCTAAAAACCTAAAACAACAAAATACTATGGACATACAGTCAATAAAAAATGCGGTACAGCTTACAACTAGAAATATAAATAACGAAGGGCAACGTCTCATTAGTACTATTTATCATCTTCTATACGTAATTTGTATAGATTTACAAGTATATTTTTTTGCTAACACTGTAAAATTAATGTTTGTGAGGGTTCAAACTAAAATTAAATTGAATTGAATTCAATTATTCATATTCTTACGACTCTGAGCGTAATTTAAGGATTTACACCACAAAAGTAAAAAAAAAAATCCTCTCAAAATTGCACTAACCTTTAAGGCGAGTGCAATTTGCAAGAATTTTAAAATGTTAAAATATTATTTAATTCCAGTAAGATAGATACAGACTTGAGGTTGTTAGGTTTTTAGGTGTTCTCTGATTCGGCGCAACTTGTCTTATTCTGTGATAGTTATCAGGAAATGGTTGTGCTTTTTTAATAGTAATCTATTGTATGCCTTAAATTAGTTTAACGAGCACTAGCCATTAATTGGAAAATGGCCTGCGAGTAGGCTCCTTTGTAAAACATGTACATGTAAAACATTTCGTAAAACACAATTTCAATTTTTTTTTTGTATAGGACTCTCTGATATAATTTTTAAACAGTTCTAGTTGGGTGTCCCCTATTAGCAAGGGGGATTCTCCACTGCTTGATGTAATTGGCACGATAATAAAGTCATTATTATTATTATTATTATTATTATCATTATTATTATTATTATTATTATTATTATTATCATTATTATTATTATTATTATTATTATTATTATTATTATCGTTATCGTTGTCGTTGTCGTCGTCGCTGTTATTGTTATTGTTGTTGTTGTTGTTGTTATTATTATTATTATTATTATTATTATTATGTACCTTGAAGTAAAAAAGCTAAATAAATAAGGTTTGGCAGATCGGAGGTGTTTTATTCACCTCTCTCTGAAAGATATTAATAAAGCGCCAAATACATGATAGAAACCCTGACAGGGGTTTCACCTCTAGCCAGTTTGAAACAAAACGCGTTGATCGAGAAATGAAAAGAAATGAAAATTACATAACTATTAATAACTCTGTATATTATTTCCTATAAATATATCATATATTATAAATATAACATTACTCATGCCCAAGATTTTTTTTGATGAGGACATTTTGCTTTCGAAAATCCTAGCAGGGTCCAACATAGCCAATCCTGAGATGCGGAGTATGCTCTGGTGTACAGACCAAGCAGCTTTGCGAGCATTTTCATCCTTCAACAAAACATCCATCCACACACGTGGTGACATTATCCGCGAGCAGGGATGGCGAAGAAGTGAGACTCGTGAGAGGGCTTATCTCCCAACCTTAGAATTCCCGACCCATTGTCATGTATGGATTGAATGTGTTGTTGGTTCTCGAACTTACAGAGCGGGTTTTCTACATGTTTTCTCCAGTTTTCTTCCCTCCACAAAAACTAACACTCAAAATTCTAATCCCTTTCGAGGCACGAACACATCACAACGAGGTTAAAAAAAGCTCTTCCTTGTTTAGCGAGTAAATAAGAAAAGTACATTAATTTTACTTTTCAGTGACTGAAACTTGGCAACGGATAGCTCGGTACATTATATGTTATTGATGTTATATTTAGCCAGAGAAAGTTTTCATTCATTTCCAATCCAAATTAAGGGAGGATGTTAATAAATAATTAAATATATTCCAATAAATTAGAGAGGTAAATATTAACAATGTCGAGAATTATCTAAATCACCACTGTCTTGGAGTATATGCAAGCTATCATAGGTATGGTCGCCGGGTGCTTGAAGTGGAATTTCATCGTACGAATGGCTTCTGCCTGATGATGAATCTTCCTGATTGCCGTATAAAGGATCCTTGTGAATGAAAATTACAAAATTGTGTAAGACGCAAAGATTGCTCGTTGTTAAGGAAACGTAACCATATCATAGTAACAAAACTATCTAGTTGTAAAACTAGACTAATCATTTAAGATATTTCTAGGAAGTTTTACTTTTGTTACAAATAAAATAAAGGCTAAGTGACAATGAATCGCACGTTGATTGAGCCGCCTACTTGCAATAAATAAAATAGATTCCATGTTGCCGTGCGTCTGTTCAGTAATAGATCACAGATGACGTCAAAATGTGGTAAGAACAAAAAAGTGGCACACGAGGCGTAGCTGAGTGTGTCACTGATGTTCTTACCGCATTTCAGTTGACGTCTTCTGTGATCTATTATGAACAGACGCACGGCACCATGGAAACTATTTGTTTTATATAATAACGAAAAGCCTTTTTTATTTCAAAATATTTCAACATAACGCGAAAGCCGGCCTTTGCCCAACCTTTGCTCACTTTGGCGAAGACGGAAAAAAGCCATTTGACGTAAGCTTCTGTTTTATCCGGAGAACAGGTCAAAACGAGGAAATGATACATTGCATTCTGTACCGCTCGAGAAACAGTCTTCAGAACAAGGGGATATACAAGTTGGCTTTTAGTTACATAAGGGCAACAAGCTTTATAACGATGTCTTCTGCTTGGACAACACGCTTACAGAACGAGGGAAAGAAAGAGCAAGGGAAATATATATCAGTATTGCTTTCCGTTCCCCTCGCGGGCAACACGCATTACAGAGGAAGTATTTCGCTTGGTCAACACGCTTAACGAGGTATTTCACTTAGGCAACACGCTTACAGAACAAAGGAAACATATATTGTTTTCCGTTGCGCTCGGGTTAAATGATTTCAGAACGCTGGAAATGATACATTGCTTCAGTCTGTTCCACTCGAGAAACACGCTTTAGTAATAAGGAGATATATTTGGCTTTCAGTTACACTCGGGCAACACGCTTAATAACAAGGTATTCTGCTTGAGCAACAAGCTTACAGAACGAAGGAAATAAAGAGCAAAGGAAATATATATCAGTATTGCTTTCCGTTCCCCTCGCGAGCAACACGCATTATAGAGGAAAGATTTCGCTTGGGCAACACGCTTAAAGAACGAAGAAAATGTATATCTTTCTGCTCGCCCTACACTCATGATGTAATAAAAATTGCCAAAATCGTCAAATTCGCCCACACCGTCGTGTCAGACTCATCTCTGGTGATGTAATTTGCATAAAAATCGCCAAAATCGCCAAATTCGCCAACACGTTAGACCCATCTCTTGTGATGTAATTTGCATAAAAATCGTCAGGTTAACTGACGCAATTTCGTCAAAGCTGCCATTTTCGTCATTGCCTGTATTTCTGGACATAAGTGAATTTTGTGTGTGGTTCAGTCTCGCTCGACTGCCGACTAAGACTGCTCGAAAATTTTTCCTGGATCATTTTCTAAAAGAAACGGCTTTATCTTTCTTCTTCTGGCTTCTCGAACCTGTTCAATGCCTCGGCAATACATTTTTTAAACCTAATCTTTTGCCCAGTCAGGTAAAATATTATCCTAATTCTTAAAACTTTCCGCCATTTTAAAAAACTTTGTAATGATGACGTCAATCGTGCATCTGTCCTCTAATTAACAATTAGACTACGAGTCCGAGTTTTCTAAGAGCAGATAGTCAACGAGGCGTAGCCGAGTTTACCATCGCTCGTAGAAAACGAGGGCGAGTAGTCTAATTGTTTTAGCTAGTAAAAATTTACCGTAGTCTCATCGCATAAAAAGAAAAATGTCAAGTAACGCGTAGAAAAGAACTGTTTTATTATGTTACATCAGGTTCAAACGTGATGCGTGATGTGCACTGATGCGTAACTGTTTTCTATCAGCAGATACAAAAAGGTAATATAGCCAATCAAATTCACGGATTCACAATAGACTACGGCAAATTTATACTAATAGATCATAGGCGAGAACCAATCAAAATGCGAGAATAGCTTGGGTTATTATATAATGTTAAATGGATCATAGACTTGTATCAGTAGACTTCATCAGAGTATTGAAATGTAACATCACAAACCTACCGGTAAACGGAGCATCTGCTCTAGTGGTTGCTGCTGCTCCGCGTTCTGCCTAAATAAACGACAAAATAAATAAATACATAATTACAAGAAAAGGTACAACATAAATAAGCGATTACATAATCAAACAATTACATGTGAAGTGAAAGTGTGAATACTTTATGTACCCTCGGATTGTAGAGTAGCTTTATCGTAGCTAATATCTCCGGGCATTTCACAGTATAACAACAAAGGCCAGACCACAACACTGGGAACTTCACACCTTACTCTTTACGATAAGCGTGTGGGTTCTTTAACTTCCCCTGCTAACTATAACATCGAAGATGCAAGAGACTGGGCCTACGGTTTATAGTCCTTATCCGAGAAGACCTGAACGTCTAACCATTCGCAGATATAATTACAAAGGCAGCACGTTCTCCTCAGTTATTTTAAGTCCCTGAGTGTTGGTCCGGTCTGGAGATCGAACCCTCGACCTCCCGCACAGCAGTCCGACGCTTTACCAACTGAAATGGTGGAACCACAGGGAGCACACAATCTTGTTGAGTAGGGATAGAATAAATAAAGGAACGACAAGAATGAATAGTTTACCTTTGTCTCATGTTGTCATCTCTTAGCTCACGAGATTTTACTGGGAAAACTGTTGCTTACAAATCCTGCAAAACACTGTAGCTCTAAACTCGTACCTAGGCTTTTCCGCGTTCAGGCAAAAAAAATTTTTTGGTTTGGTCGTTTCGCCAACGTGTCAGTTCGCCAACGACCAGTTCGCCAACGTATGAAGTCGTTTCGCCAACATCTAAGGTCAGTTCGCCAACGCTTATAAGTCGTTTCGCCAACGTCCAAAATACCGTTTTTCGTTGAAAATAATTGCCAATTAGATAACTTGCAATTCACTTCCTGAGAGAGATCTTGTGTTATGAACCGACACAAGCCTGATGGTTACGGCTGTAAGTCTGGCCTCTCTGTCCAGTAGCTCGATCAAATAAAGCCGTGAATGGTTTAAAAAGTTTTCAAGTACGAACGGCCTTCAATCCATTTAAAAAAAAGTTTTTCAAGTGCGAACGGCCTTCATCCATTTAACGGACTTTGCCGCTATGTGCGGGAAACAAGTGAACGTTTCTAAGCGCGTCATCAAACAAACATATTTCAACTCAATGGCTCTTTAACTACGCGAATTACCAACTACGCAAATGTTTAATAAAAAGGTATTACAGCCGGTTCATACTCAACAAATACGATCCGCGGATTGTTGAGAAGGTTTTGAAATACAGCCTCAACCAGCGTATCAAAATGGCGTGGGAGAGAGAGAGATTGGGGCGAGTGAAACAGACATTTACAAGCCAAAACGAACCATTCGTCTTGGATATCTTCTTTTGGTAAGTTGTAAATATATTTCAGACCTATTTCACAAAGTATTTTGGACGTTGGCGAAACGACTTGTAAGGCGTTGGCGAACTGACATTAGACGTTGGCGAAACGACTTCATACGTTGGCGAACTGACACGTTGGCGAAACGACCGGTTACCCGTCTGCTCGGTAGCTTGCGTCAGCTGCCTGGCCTCGCAGAAGAAAATGTTATCTTCGACGGTTTTGCCGATAATTTACCGAAGAAAAATAACTCCTTGGTACATTATTTACTTTCAAACCCAGCATATGACTTGATAGTTCAAATGTCTTTGTAGGGGAGCAGTTCCCGCCAAATATTTCGAGGTTTTCGAGTGTAATTTGATCAGCAGTACCTCCATAGACTCCATAGGCCCGCACTATCGTTCACAAAATAATGGGTTTAAACCCACTGATCATTTTTATGCATATGTTTAATGAGTCGTTTTCATCACCAATAAAACATTTTAAACCATATCAAGCTCATATTTTTGTTTTCTTGTGGTTCATTGTTTTGTTCTCCAGATATCGCCCAAGAAAAGGGCACAAAGCTGAACTTTTCAATCGCGGTTTCAATTGAGCGATCTCGAAATTGTGCTCGTTTTTGCGCCTTCCGACATCTACTTTTTGGAAACCAAAGTATTTTTGATCACAATATTAACAGGTCATTTTATTCCTGCAGTCTGTTGATCGCTGTCTTTCAAATTCTCTGAGCAATCATCGGATGAAGAACTTTTTCTGGTGTCATATTTTGGCGGCCATTGAAACCTCTCGACCCGTTCACTTGTGACGTCATAATGGCAAAGATCATCGGCCGCGCAATCGCATTGCCGCACAAACAAAGTTGACTCCTCCCTCCTGGTCATCTCTAAACGCGATTTTACTGGGAAAACCGCTGCTTACAAATCCTGCGTAACACTGAAGCGCTAGACGTTAAACTCGTACCTAGGCCTTTTCGCGCTCAGCAAAATATTTTTTTGTTTGTATAAAATTTGACAAGGGAGGCAACTCTTTGCCAAAACATTTTGAGCGCACTACGAATAGTCGCTCGAATCTCTAAATTCCGTAGCTTTCATGAAACCAAACAAACACAAAATGGGGTAGAAAGGTTTTTCTACAACTAGGTTGAATTTGTTTTCAAATACTTTTGCAACAGTCGGAGAATTTTAGCGAGTTTTGCAAAATTTTGTCTCATTTCGCTTTGCGCAACATGATCGTACCATTACCCAAATCACCAAACACGTCATCCAGCGCGCGCTCGCGCTCCCCTCACTCTCCCACACATGCGTTTTTGACACGACAAATCTCTACAAACCCCTCCCCTGGTTCGCTGTTTTTCTTACGTGTTCGAAGTCGGCCGATCTCCACACGGAAACAAAATTGTCGCAAATTAATACCTGAAGCGCGTTAACGATATTTTTTGATAACAATTGGGAGAAGGGGAAGGAAAGAACACCCGTGTGGGAGAGTGAGGGAGAGTGGGGGGAGCGCGAGCGCGCGCTGGATGACGTGTTTGGTGATTTGGGTAACGGTACGATCATGTTGCGAAAAGCGAATTGAGACAAAACTTTGCAAAACTCGCTAAAATTCTCCGACTGTTGCAAAAGTATTCGAAAACAAATTCGGCCCAGTTGTAGAAAAACCTTCCGACCTCATTTTGTGTTTGTTTGGTTTCATGAAAGCAACGAAATTTAGAGATTCGAGTGAATATTCGCAGTGCGTTCAAAATGTTTAGGCAAAGAGTTGCCTCCCTTGTCAAATTTTATACAAACCAAAAAATGTTTTTGCCCAAGCGCGGAAAAGCCTTGGTACGAGTTTAGCGTTACAGTGTTTTGCAGGATTTGTAAGCAGCAGTTTTCCCAGTAAAATCTCGTGAGCTAAGAGATGACAACATGAGAACAGTGCGACGTTCCTTTATTTACTCTATCCCTACTCAGCAAGATTGTGTGCTCCCTGTGGTGGAACAGAGAATTAACTCTGAAGTGTAATTTAAAGTGCTAATTAAGGAGGCTCGAAAGGGTTTTTCGTTTTTATATTGCTTGTGAAACGATGGAAGATTACAAAGAAGATTGTTTAATGGTGTGGGCAAACTATATGTCTCCTTGCAACTCTATTGTTGGGCTATACTTTAAGGGTA
>JAHPZR010031760.1:2500-35000 GCA_019787425.1 Platygyra sinensis | reverse complement strand
TCGGATTTGAGCGGGAGAACGCGATGAATATCGCTATGTCTTCTTGACACCTTTCTCTAAAAAACGGTGTCGGGAAATTTTGATTACTTGTCTGGTTTGTTTCTGACACGCAGTTAAAATTTGAAAGGTTGAAAAACATGCATTCTCTTCACTAAAATAGCCATAACTTTTGAGAGAAGCAAAAAATAAAAATTCCCTGACACCGTTTTTTTGTCCAATTATCGGACAACGTTCTCTCCAAATTTCAGCCAAAAACGTTGAAAATTCGCCGGAAACGAACTCAAAATGTGCGCTTCATTCACTGAAATTTTCGTTTCGAGATATGAAGGAAAATATACTTTAGGGCGTTCTTCCGGTGTAATGAGATAATTACATAACATGTCGGAAAATGACCTGTTGATGGATCAAGGGAAGGATTATTTTACTTTAACAATAGAGCTCATATCAATTACCAGGCGGGAAATATCCTTTTGCAAGATCTGATTTCCGCCGCTCGCGCAACAAGGTTAGTAAGGACTGAATAATTTTCGGTCAAATTTTGGTTTTCTGCTTTTTAAAAGCCCTGGCTAATGTGGATTCACATTCCTTCTAACGAAACAGCTTGAGAGATGCCGAAGACAAGGAAAAAGCGTTTGCGTAAACAAGGGAAAGGAAACCTTCGGGACTTACGCGTGCAGATATCGATCAAGAAGTTACAACTTCGAACGGCGAAAGCGCTTAGGAAATTATGATCAGAGAAATGCAAAGTCCTCGACAGGCAATCCTCGTTTTGACAGGACACGATCCAACATGAACCAAGCCCGGATCTTACAGAAACATTCTCCAACAAAGTCACATCTGCGTGACAAAACCGACAAGAAACTGATTTCAAGAGATTTTCTTGCAGGCGATCGTCGGCAACAGTTGTTCTACCAACTTTTGCCATGACTCTTGTGAGTCCGGTTCTGCGGGTTCGTCTTTGCCTTTGCCTTCAGTTTTCGCCCGGCTAGCACTAACGGTATCGTTCTCCCATCGATTTTGTTCTTGATCACTAGCCGCAAACACATCCGCTCGCTCCTTCACGAATGAAATTGAACCCTTTTTCCTCTTTGAAGGTTTCTTGAGAACTTCGCACTAGCAAAAGGACAAGAACTTTTGCGTTTTTTCTTCGATGACATGGGATAGATATAGGCTATTAAATTTATAGTCTATAAATACTCGAAGTAGCACATCGACAAATCGAACAACATCGCGTCTGTCACGCGAGCTTTTAATGCAAATTTACTCTCGTGACAAAGTGTCGACAGGGTGTTGACAACTATCAATTAGAGATAATTAATGGAAAGAAACGTTTTTCGTTAATAACTTTGCTTAGAATCAATCTTTTTTCATAGAATTTTCTTTAAATGAAAGATTGCAATAATATCTATCTGAAAAAGCGAAAAACAATTTTTTTGAAAAATGATCAAATTTGGGGTACACTGTTTTTTTTTGTTCTGAGAAACTCACAAATTAACTCGATACCAGAGAGAAGAGCTTTCTTGCATAAACTTTATTCGGCATAAATCAAAAGCTTACGCGTACAACTGGCGCGAGATCTCACTCATTCACAGCGCGAAATTTTAAGTCCTGTTTTCATCCTGAAAAAACTCAACTTTTCCCATTGCCTCAGAACAAAAAATGCAGCAAAAAAGTTGCTGATTCACATAGAAAGGAGTTTTGACCCTAGTCTACTGCATCACACCTTTTGCTCTGACCCGCTCGTTTCACCGCCCTACGTATAAGCGCCCTGATCGAACGTGTTTATTCTCGTCCCCAGAGGCCGCGATCCTTTTGGTCAGTTACGGGGATCGCGACCTCTGGCCAGGTCCAACTCCGGAAGTCCGTATTTCACGGACTTCCAGTCACTATGCGCATTGCTCAGAGCCGAGTCTGACAAATGTGATTGGTTCTGGTCTCAATCTATTGTTGTTACAAAGCCATTCAAAACCGGAATGTCGTTGGACTGGGCCAGAGGTCGCGATCCCCGTAACTGACCAAAAGGATCGCGGCCTCTGGGGACGAGAATGGAACGTGTTCACCTCGCGCTGTCAGATCAACTGCGCATGTGTAATGAAACTGACTTCCGGTTTGGCAAAAACTCTAAATTTCCGGCGGTCTTTGAATTGAATTAATATTTTTTTTTATGTGACACAGTTCACCCCAAAATACAGAATATAGCTAAGCATTGGTTTTTTCAAACATTTTGTTTAAAGGGGCATTGTTACGCTATTTGGCAACTTTATAAAAGGCTAGAAGGTGCTTTCGCATCAATCAAATTCCAAAACTAATGATCTAGTTTTGTTATTGAAGACTATTTGAAGGTACTGAAACTGTTTCCTGTCACCTGTCGCTACGGATGGCACGGATGGAAATGGATTAAAATTTGAAAAAATTGGCCAATTTTTTCAAGTTTTGATGGGGCGTGTTGGAAAAATCCTCAAGAAACTTATTATGGTCAGCCCTCTCTGATAAAATTCATTTGATATCTTCGTCGTAGCTTTACAGAAGCTTTTTGTTTATGATTAAAGCCTTAAAGTTATGATTTTAGCACAAAATTGACCTAAAACAGCAAAATCATCGTGACAATGCCCCTTTAAGAATGATAGCGGTATTTCAATATCGTTTTATCTCTTTAAAAGGAACATTTTTCAAAATGAATAGAAACCCATGCTTAGCAGGATACAAAAATGAATACAAATTATCAAACCACTGATTAAATACACAAATTGTGTAGCACGTAGAAAAATTTAGAGTTTTCTTTTATCGGTCACGTGACCATGGGCGTGGCATAATGACGTCATATTTAGGGTCATTGGTTTACAAAAGTTTGAAACTGACCAAAATAATGCCAAATTCTCTCAAATTACTTGACCATTACATCCTTAGCGACGCACCCCAAAAAATACGTCAGTAGGTCCTTAATGCGATTTCTTATGACATGACTGCGAGAATTATTAATTTGCGCGCGTTAAAGTTGCACTGTTATGAGAAAGAATGAACTTAATTTAACACACGGTAAAAATATCAGAAAAAACAATCCTAGAAAAAAAAATTACTTGCAATTTTCTTTTTACTGGTTACATATTGGCCATGTGCGAGTCCGATGCAGAGCTTCTCATGAAGATGTCAAGAGATTTTGTAGTGCGAAGTTCCTCTGGAAGGTTGTTCCATAGAGAAACTCCGCTGTAACTGAAGCTACGCTTCAGGTGGTTCGGTAAATACAATTCTGTCTTGCCTCGCGAAGATCAAAGCGAGAAGGACAAAGTTCTTAGAGTGAATATGTTACAAATATAAACTGGAGCGAGCTTATTAACGCTTGGGACACTAAAGTTACCTTTTGCTTCGCCCTTCTAACTGATAAGTTATCCCAGCTAAGCGAGTTGAGAAGGTAGCTTGAGTTCGTATCATAACTTGATTTAGTAATTACTCTGGTAGCACTGTTTGTAGTTTTTGAAGTTCTCACTCACTGAGCTGTCGAGGCAAGCTAACCCAAACTTCACTGCAGTAATTAAAATGTGGTTCGATAACTTAAAAACCTAAGTTGAATTTTTTAAAAGCAATGTGCATGCAAATAGAAGATGTGACTCGCTTAGGTGCAGCAATACTGGAAGCGACATTTTTCGAAATTGCATGTACCGTACAGGAGCACATCAACGCAATATTCAGTCAGAGAGCTTGTCTTGACGCGAGCACGAGTGACATTCGTGTCATCAGCATACATTCTAGGAGAGCCTAGGCTCAAACAGTTTGGTAAGTCATCAATAAAGATTAAAAAGAGAAGAGGACCAAATATGGATCCTTGGGAAACTCCGCAGTTTAAAGGGCTTGAACTGGAATGGTGATTGTTTACGTTGAATCGGTGCAGACGATTCCTTAGGTAAGACCATTGCAGGGCATCTTGATCCACCCTAGGCCTATATCAGTTTAGCACGTTTTTGCAAGATGATCAGTTTTGTGATCTACATAGTGTCAAAGCCCTCCTTTAAATCAATGAAAATTAGATCATTGAGAAGACCTTTTGTGAATGCAGCTTCCATTTTTTTTTTTAAAAAATCTCTCTTGGAGAATGCCGGTGATGGCTCAATTCGAAAACTCAAATCTTAAAATATAATTTTTTCCTTCATGGAAACCTGTACATGTAATGACCTACTAATGTTCGTTTCCTCTGTTTCAGTGGCATGCTGTAAACTAGCTAAGTTTAGTGCTCGTATCATGAAGTGCATGACCGCTGCAAATAAGATTTACGTTTAGTTTTGTTAAAAACTGCTCTTTCAGTACTACTGAAGCTGGAACGAGTGCTACGTGACTGATTACGCATGCACAAGATTGTGGTGTCAAAAAGGAGGGTGTAACAGACTTTTTCAAATTTTGTCGAAGTGTTCTAGAAAAAATAGCTCGCAACTAATAACAGTTTACTCTCCCTCTTCTAATTTATCTCAGTGAACTTACATTTATTGGAAATACGGCGTTTTGCAATATGTAAATTGCAAAACTGAAAGCCTCTAAAAATAGAAGCTCGGCTAAACAAAAAGAGGAGACAAGCAAGGGTGAGCAAGCGGCAAGCCAAAAAGGACTATTCACTGCTCTTTAAAAGTCACAATTGTGAAGTCCACGCGAGAAGCCACCTTTTATTTATTCCTGGATATGTTCACATAAAAAAGAGCTTCATACCTGGACATGGGTAAGGTTCACTGCTCGGTCCACATCCTTCAGCTGTGCACATACTAATTTGCGTCTGATAATACCCAAAGACGCTTAACCCATTTAACCTGGCTTCCGTCGCATTACCATCGACAATATGTATGTGCCTTGAAGAGTTTGGCAATGGTGTTAAAGAACCATTCTTTCCCAAAGACATCCGCCAGATATCAAGGTTAAAACCGTTTGGAACGCCATTCCAGGAAATTGAAGGAGGCAACTGTGAATGAAGACAGTTGGGTTTATGGGAGTTTGTTAGCAATCCAAGTATGTTCTATCGATGGAACAGGCTCTTTATATATAGGTGCAAGATGAGCACCATACTCCTGATTGCTACTGAAATGTGATTTAAGTAATTGTACGACGTCACGATACGAACAACTTCGTTTGAAAACAGACTAATGTACCAAAAAAAAAGGTCTGCAATGCGTTGAGACAAAGGAAATCATATCCATGCATGACGCTGGTGTTTGGCTAAATGATCTTAATTTATTTAACAACGATTTTGACGATTTTATTTCCCCTTTCTTTCCTTAGCTTAAGTTTCCACTGGGAAGATATATCAAACACTCGTGGCAGTGTTTTAACGTTTGCTTTACGACAACAGCGCAACTGTTCTTGCGCGCTCATTGGTTACTTTTTATCTTCAATAAGCGGACAGACACATGAATTTATAATTTATGTGATATCGCAACCATAGCGAGAGCGGAAAATTTGACAATTTGTTATAGTAAAAACCAAATGGACGTCAGTTTTTCATGCATCTGTCCTATTATAGACTATGAAATTCGTCATAACATTGCCAAAGTAGTCTGCGGATCCATGAGGCGATGGCCTCGCAAGGAAAGCTTGAAATAACAATAACAACAACAATAACAACAACAACAATAACAATAACAATAATAATAATTATTATAATAAAAATAATAATAATAATAATAATAGACACTTATATAGCGCAGTATCCACTAATTGCTCAAAGCGTTGTGTGATAATATGGTAAAAACTATTTAAAAAAAACACAGTAAAAACTATAATTGTAAAATACAATATTTAAAAATTGACTAAAAACTACTAAAGTCAAACATCGTCAATTTAAATGACCAATTGTACTACGTAAAATCCTACCAACAATTGCCACAACTGTGGAACGTAACCATACATCTACCAACAAAGACCCCAGAGACTAAACTACTCAGTTGTCTCTACATTAGCTGGTTGAAATCAGTGAAAGCAAAAAAAATTGTGCAAAGACGGTACCTTCCACAAAACTGTCAAGTCACTTGATGTTTTGGAAAACGAACAATTTGTAAACTCCGGAGCCTTAGCGGGTGCTAAAAGGAAACAAAAACAAAAATCAATTGTTTAGTACTCACATCAAACTTAACAAGGGTATCTAGAAAGTAATATAATTCCTTACCTTCTTCATTGGTTCTTACAGTGACAGGTCTGCTGAACATTCCCCAGCCCTCAACACAGCCTGCAAAGCCACACTGTATATATATCGTGTATGCTGTATATGGAGCGAGGATCAGAAATTGTCCTGGAACAGTTCTGATTCATTATCGCTTGAAATTTCCAAGGTCTACAATGAAAAACACGGAATAAAATGTAAGGAACTGATCAGCCAGTACTTTAAAATGGATTTAAATAACAGCCCTTACAAACAGCTAACAATAGCAAAAAATTTAATGTGCAGGCAAATGAATTGCCATCAATTTAAAGGAGCAGTGTCACGGGAGTTTTGCTGTTTTCAGCTTCATTTGTTGCTGAAATCTTTACCTGGTACCTTTACTCGTTCCCAAAATGCTCAAATGGACTAAAAGAAACATATCAAACGAATGGTGGCTCAGAGAGCAAACCATAATGAATTTCTGGCAATATTTTCAAGGATGGCTCTAGTATTTTGAAAAAACTGGCAAGTTGTTTAAATTTCAATCCATTTCCATCCTTGCCATGCTAAGTGATAGGCAGCAATAAATGGTTTCGGTGTAGCAATAAAGTCCTAGATAACAAAACTGCATCATTATTTTTGGGCTTCCATTGATGCAGGAACATATTTCAGCATTGTAAAATGACGCTAAAATACTGTGACAGTGCCCCTTTAATTGTTAATGAATTTGATTATGGGAATTAAATTAAGTTACCTCATTTTTTTTGGCTTGTGTTGGAGCATACAGTATTTTAAAACAGAGATAAGAGGCCAGTTCCCCCATGAACAGTGGTGGTTTCCATGTCACAGAAAGAGTTTTTTTCCCAGTTGCTGTAACTGTTACCTTCTCTGGAACTGTGCACCGAGCTGCAAGAAATTTAAAGCTGCTGAGATACTTTGAGATATTAAGAAACAATTGTAATTACTTTTTAATTAAGAAAATAAAACAGAGCTGACAACTGATACCTGCAAAAACCTGCAGCTTCAAACTATGATATGGCATTGAGTACAACAAAATATGACTCTAGATACACATATTACATGCTTTTGATACAAAGCTATATAGATGTCTGCAAAAATTGCCTCAGCCATATAACCCTCTACAAACCCAACTACATTTATTTCATCAACCTCTTTGCATGCTCTGCCATCCTATGATCTGGCTTAATACCTAGTACATATAGCTCTCCAAGCTCGCCCAGCTCAAGATATGGCTTTAGATAGCTCTGTGCATGCTCTACCATCCTACGATGTGACTTCAACTACATAGCTCTCTGCATGCATTACCAGCCTATGTTTGATGTCTGCTATGAATTAAAGCTCTCTGCATTTATAACCAGCTCTAATGATGTGGCTTCAGCTACATAGCCCTGCATGCCTTAATTACCAGCCTACAAACACTTGAACTGCTAAATTAAATTACAAAGTTCTCTGCATGCAGTATCAGCCTTTATTATATGGTTTAACAATAGTATGTGTGTTGATTGGCTGCCGAGCAGGCAAGATTTTCTTGTAATGACCAGGCATTATGAAAATGTTTCTCGACTTGATGGCTCTTTTGAGTTGTGAATAAAAGCTACGAGCATGTGGGTGAAAACAACAAAAAATATGGACAAAATACAACTATATTTTCAATAACTGAAGGAAAAACTAGCATACAGATACTTCAGTCATTAGTATGAGCGATGAAGAGAGCCATAGCAAGAGCGAGTTTTATTATCCAAAGGACAAAGAACAGGCTAAAACTGAGCAAAACAACATGAGCAAAGTTATCACTCACGAAGACGAAAGTTTCAGTAACAGCCAAGAGGAATTACAAAGTTTGTTCAAGAACAGAAAAGTTAAAACACTGTGAAAAAAACGTCAAGTGATATCAAGTGTTTTACCGTTTGTTTCAGTTCAGTGAACACGACCTTGAATGACCTCTTGCATGCACAAGTGGATGTGGAAAATTACTTCCGGTGTTTTCATTGTATTCTTTTTAAGAATAGCGCCAAAAAGTATAATAAATAACTTATTAGCCTCGTCCGTTCGGTCATTACAGGGAAATCTCAGACTTTGGCCTGTATCTCTCAGTCAATACGTCAAAGGCCTTGGTCTGAGATTTCCCTGTAATGACCTCACTCTCGGTTAATAAGTGGTATATGATGTGGCTTGACAGCTACATGGCTCTCTGCATGCATTACCAGCTTTAATGTGAAGTACATTTAGCTTCTGTCAGCTACATAGCTCTCTGTATGCCCTGCTAGTTTATGACATGTTTTCAGCTACAAAGTCATCTGCATGCATTAACATTCTATTATGTGGCATCAGCTACATTTAGCTCTCTTCATGCCTGCCAGCAGAGTGAGAGTAATGACGCTGCACGGTGAGGCAATTTTTTACACATG
The DNA here is from genome assembly GCA_019787425.1 of Platygyra sinensis. NCBI lineage: Eukaryota > Metazoa > Cnidaria > Anthozoa > Scleractinia > Merulinidae > Platygyra > Platygyra sinensis. The sequence continues at coordinate 26,459 of JAHPZR010031760.1, read as the reverse complement.
GCTATCAGTATGAAATCAAGCAGGCTTAATGATGAAGCTTCAGCTAAATAACTTTTAGATGGTCTCGCCACACTTGTCAGGTTATGCTGACAGACTCAAGGCTGCCTGGATTGTCTGGCCAAGGTGCACCATCAGCTATTTATAACCTTTTCATGGCTTGTCCCAAGATATGGGTTAGAAAAGCTATTAAAAATACATAGCTGTCCGAATACTAAGGGAAAATTAATTTGCAGAGCACTAATTGTCATTTACCGGTACCTTTACTTGAATGTGTATATAAATTAATTAATATGTACTTACTATTTGTTAGCAGACGGCAGGCCTTTCGTTTGCTTATAAAATGAACTCCATTTGAGGTTTGTATCTCCACTTTGAAATAAAATTGGAAGGGAAATAAATCTTTTGCAATCATGCTGCACTTCAATAATTCATTTTGTGATGAATGGCATGTATTCAGTGTACAACCGAACTGATAATGCCCAACACAAGAAGGCCCAGAAGTACAATATGACACTGTGTAAGTACATGTAGTCAGATCAGAAAAATCCTTATGGTGAAGTGGTTTCCATATAATATCCACACTTTTGAATCCTGCAATGCCTTCACATCTGCTTTCTATGTACACCTCTGTGATAACTGAAAAAGAAATAATAAAAATAGATAATTAGCAATTGAAGGAGCATATCAATACCCCTTTGCACCCAGAAGTTGCTTTAACATTAAACAATTAACAGTTGTGAACACTCAGACAGATAGCATCCCTAATATGAAAAACTCAGCAAGGTTTGGTGATCTTAAGCTTTTACTTCAAATTAAATAACTGTCAATGATGTCCTACTTGTAACATCTTTCCATAGAAATATTAATTTTTGAAATTTTTAAAACCAAATTAAAACATCTCCTGCAAAGTTGCATGGCAAATTGCTGGATGTTAAGACCCATTTATTTGAGTTATAATTTATTACTTATATCATCAGTCAGAAAAAAATTGAATTTTGTCCTATTAGATCATGTGTCAGACATTTACAGTTTTCCCAAAGTTCCACTATAGGGATTTGCACAAATATTCAAGGTCTACAAATGGGTGTCTCAAAAACTAAGACCTAAGACCTAAGATCTAAGACCTAAGACCTAAGAACCCCTCTGTTTGCTTTCCAACTTACAATGTACACCATTGCTGATTCAAAGAAAAATTTAGATCTTAGTTTTTGAGATTTGGAGGGGGTCTTAGGTCTTAGTTTTTGAGATTCAAAGGGGGTCTTAGGTCTTAGTTTTTGAGATTTGGAGGGGGTCTTAGGTCTTAGCTTTTGAGTTTTGGAGGGGGTCTTAGGTCTTAGCTTTTGAGTTTTGGAGGGGGTCTTAGGTCTTAGTTTTTGAGATTCAGAGGGGGTCTTAGGTCTTAGTTTTTGAGATTCGGAGGGGGTCTTAGGTCTTAGTTTTTGAGATTCAGAGGGGGTCTTAGGTCTTAGATCTTAGGTCTTAGTTTTTGAGACACCCGTCTACAAATGCCCCTTGGGACATTAAATTGCGTCATATTATTTAAATTACAAAAATAATAATTGCAAATGCCCCCAAAAAGTGCCTGTGGGGAGGTGGAGCTGGGGAATACAAGGGCAATACAATATCCATACCCACTACAAGGAAGGTAATAATAAGATATTAATTCAAAGTGCAGGGAAAGTGGGGTTTTAAAAGACAAAAGTAGAAGGCAAAACCGAAATTTCCAGGGGTTAGGGTAGGGGGGAGGAGGGGGGGGGAGGAGGGGGGGGTTCAAACTATAAAACCCTCCATGGAAGGGGTCAAATTAATATTTTCTGGAATAAATAACAATTATTCCATGAGCCCGCGTTGGATATGAAGTGATAGAATAACCAACGAGCGCGTAGCGCGAGTTGGTTATAATCACTTCATATCCAACAAGAGCGAATGGAATAATTGGTTTAGTAAATTCTCAAACCGGGTTTTGCCGCCGATTTTTATTTCCACAATTTTACAAAGCGAAAAATGTTAAACTTGGCGCACTATTTTCCATATGACGTAAAACTCGGACTATTGGCTCATAGTCGGAGTTTTTTAGCCAATCAAATAGCTAGAAATGCAATAGTCGGAGCTGAGAATTTACTAACACAATTTATCCAAGAGGTACATCAATCTTTAAGGAGGCTCGAAAGGGTTTTTAGGTGAACGCGCGCGCGCAATCTACACACGCCATAACTAAGATGCACGCGTCAGCTGAATCAGTATTAAAATCAGCACTCCGGAAGTTAATGCTGCGTAAAATCGCGCGAACCGGAAATAAAATCTGCGGAAAACAATTGTTTTTAGCTCGAAAGTTTGTTCGGTGACCTATCTTGATTTTTTGCATGCACGCACCATTCACGATGGCACTTCAGATATAAAAGTTTCGGGGAAAATTATCTAGTGGAATTTTCTGTAAGCCATAAAACGCGTTTTCTTTAAATATATTTAATTCTACTAGATAATTTTTTTCCTTACTGTCAGAAAAGTTAAAGAATTTAGGGAACTTTCCAACAAAGAAATAAAAATGGTAGGTCACCGAATTAGTTTCTCAGATAATTTACAAAAACTGAAATTTAGAGGACGCTTTTGTGGACCTTGTGCGTTGCCATGGTAACTGATATGACGTCACAAGTACTCTTAAAGTATAGCCCAACAATAGAGCTGCAAGGAGACATATAGTTTGCCCACACCATTAAACATCCTTCTTTGTAATCTTCCATCGTTTCACAAACAATTTAGCAGTGAAAAACCCTTTCAAGCCTCCTTAAGGAGAATAAAGAGGACATGTTGTAATGTCAAACGGCATTATGTAAGTTACATTTTTTTCTATTTCACTCCTGAAGATGTTTTACGATTTTTGCCTGAAAATAGATGCATATGTGCTTATAATAAAAGAGAAAGCACTTAAATTAATGTCATATAATATATCTTCACCAGAATCGAATTAAGTTATGCTAGTAACAATTAAGAGTTTTAAGTTACGTTCGAATTTTCAAGTGTGGTAAAGGGTGCTCTGGAGTCAGAGTCAGCTTGGTATCTAAACTAAACCGCCAGAATGCTATAATCCAAAATTACAGTCCCCACTTAGCTCACCACAATGCAGGAAAACTCTGTGTTCAATCAAAACAACTGCTACTCCAGCGCCGTAGCTAGTAACAGGCCAACCGAGGCACTTGCCTCGGTCATTTCTTTGGCTTTTGTTGTTTATAGTACCTAATACCTAGGAAGAGAACTCAACTATGGACTGATTGCCTCAGTCATAAGTTATTCACAGACATTGCCTCAGTCAAATTTTTTTCTGGCTACGGCCTTGTACTCTGAGTGAATCCACTCAAGAGGGAAGCCTCGAGGGAAGCAATGTTTGAAATGCGACCGCTGGCCAATTTTCCTTAAATGTATTTTCATTGAAAAGGATTGAAAATGTAAAAATAAAATACTGTTCTGTTGTGGTGACGATCTCGTTCTGCGCTTTGCACATGAGTGGAAAAAGAAAAGACAAGCTTCATATTATTGAACTGTAGTATAAAGTGCCAGCAGATCGGAATACAAAAAACAATAAAACAAGTCTCGCTATAATACATTGTATTCACCACTGCCCAACAATGGGCTTAAAAATCGTTCATGAATATTTTCGTAACAATCGAAGCCTAACAGTACCAAGGTTTCCTGCTTCCACAGAAGCGTATCAAATGTTTCGAACCTCCTGGTACAAGTTTATCTCAGGAATATTCTTTGATGGAATTTATTTCCATCAAAGAACACAACACAACCGTCACGCAATTGCCAGAAAAAATATAAATTAATAGCAATACAACCTTGAGAAAAGAGAGAATAAGGTTACTAAGTAATTGTGAATAGCTGGACAGGATTTGCGGAAAAAACGTAACACTGCATCGAGTTCTATCATTCTGTCTGTTGTTAATGACTCTTGGTTTCTCGTTTGCCCGACGGACACGACGAAATCGCTTTGTTACGGTGAAAAGACTCGACGCCTGAACAGTGATACAGGTGTTAAAAAGATGCGACCGTTTCGTCACTCAAGACTGAATTTTCGTCACGTTCGCGCACTTACAACATTTAGCAGATATCACAGTTCTTACCTGTTGAATTTTTTTCCCCGACGGCTTGATAAACCACAAAAATACCGAATAAATAGGAAAATATGGCAATCAGCGCCATCTCTGTTGAGTGCATGCATATTCACTGTTGTTCTACCATCTTCCCATACCAAGCTAAAGGGATTTTTCCCCCAGACTTTTGCGCGGTTTCGCGCGCCATGGAAACTAGGAAAGCTTGGAAACAATTTGAAAGAAAGCAAATCATTTTGTCGAGAACGGAATAGCTAATTTACAAGCAGCTGAGGCTGTGTATACAAAAGCCGACAAAAGGCACGTGGTTGAGCTAAATGTATTGTTTACACTGCAGGTTGGACATTTTTGTTCGCGTCATCTGGATATAAATAAGCAGTATTATAGATATTGAAAACAGCTTCTTTGACCAATCACAAAATAAAATCTTCAATGAGTCATAAATGACAAGAGTAGGAAATGAATTCATTCTCACAGGAAAAGAAAACTTTCTTTATATCTGTTTTTCATGTCGCCGGTATTTTGGAGAAGGGAGAAAAACCTTCAGTCAGAAACCTTATCATCTTTCAAATTCTCCCTGTCAGACTTACCAAATTCTGAAAAGCTCTCGCGTTACACTGTATGTTTCACCACTTTTGTTTGGTTTCTACTTAGGGTTGTCCTATGAAAGCGAAATTTCACATATACCTACTTGAATCCTTTATCCTATCAGTCGTGACTTCAGTTCAGCTGTTACATATTTATAAGAATAAATCGACTGAAGATGAATGCAAAGGACGACACAACTGAAAAATTGTCGAAGGTTCAATGAAATAGTTTTAAAAACAGAAAGCAGCTCTATTCCAAGCAGCTCTATTCTCTATTTCTAGCGTCACCAGATTTTAAGGTATCATCATCATCATATTCTTTCCCTCTGAGGGAAATAGGGCCTTGCGTTCTCTCTCTCCAAGCTTCTCGGTCTTTCGCACAACTACCGGCTTCTGCCCAACCTTTGAACCCAAGTTCACCTCATTCTCATATTGTCACCAGATTTTAGGATATAAGCAGTACATTTTAACGTTAAATGATAAAAAAAAGATGGAGTGACTCGCGTCCATAAACAGACAAATTTGTAGAAAGTGAAATTCTTTCTGGGAAATTACCACCGACGGAAATTACGAGCGTCTTGCTCCCTCTGTGCAATGTTAAGTATAGTACGTTCCGGTGATATTGACTTGTTTTACAATATCATTTTAAGAGAACGATATCTTCAAAGATGTAGCTTCTATAGCCACTTTCAGCTGTTCGGGTATTTGGGGGAGAGTGCGGAAAACAACAAGGTAGGGTAAACAAGTGGGTTACCCTGACACTCACACATTTCTTATTTTCAACGACGCATTTATAGGGTTACCCTAGCTGCCTTGTAAATGCTCTGCTAGGGACAACTCGCCTCACCGGGACAACTCTATTTTGGCTCCCAAAAGCAAACTGATCACAATACCGCCGGGGACAAAATCAGCGAATTATGACCCAGAAAACATCAAGCTCTTTCACAATTTGTCATATTTTTGCCTTGGAAATAAATTATTTTCCAGTTCTGTTATCTGTTTGTGCTTTACAGCGTAACAAGTGTAAAGCTGTAAATTTTGCTTGTAAACCGGGGTTATATTTTAACCCTCTTGCTAGGGTTACCCTGGCAGTAGGGCTACCCTACTTGCAAACAGGGCCTAAAAAGAGACATTGCCGTGGAGACCGCAAAGTGTCATAACGCCAAGCGCGTTGCGCTTATTCTGTAGGTTACCTTCCCTGTGCTGAAGCCAGCTAATTGAGCAAACAGACGCGCTCCCTTTCTTGATCTCTTACAGTGCACGGTGAGAAGTACTGTCTGTATTCTCCCCGGTGTAGAAAATCGGTTAAGGCGGCGAAATACGAGATACAAAAACCCACAACTTGTCGCGCAACATTGTTTCGTTGCAAGTTTTCGTCGATGTTTCCCGTTTTTCACCTTGCGTGATCAACTTGTCGCGCAACAGTTGAAGAAAGTTGTTGCGAAAAGTAGAGCGCGGGTCTACTCTGAGCAACAAATTTTGGCTTTGTTGCTCGTTTTTCATCAAACTCACAACTTGTCGCGCAACAAATTTGCTCGTGCCCTAGCAAATCAACCAATCAGCGCGCTGCATTTCTTCAACCAGCAACAAATGTTTTTGTTGGGGTTCAAGTTGATCAAGCCAGGTGAAAAACGCGAAACATCGACCAAAACTTGCAACGAAACAATGTTGCACGACAAGTTGAGGGTTTTTGTATCTCGTATTTCACCTCCTTTAGAGCAGTTTTTATCGGACGAATTTGGCGAATTTTATTGAAACCGAGTAGGCTCAGAATTGACTTTTTGCAAGCGACAATCATGATTTTTAGCAGTTTCAATAGTTCGAATTTTTTCTTCCAAACACTGAACAAGGGCAGCTGTTCCATTTAGGATGCTGGTGAACAATTGAAACAGTTATAAATTGTTTACAGTATTTTATTTTACCAGTCCGTCTAATTAAAGCCAGACAATCTAACAAGCGTGGGTTTATAAAAAATGCAACAGCGGAAGGTTTTTGAAGTATCCCTTATTCGGTATCGGTGAACACTTAAGACAAGGACGCTTAAAAACAGATGGCAAACCTTGGATCTAACTTGCAATCACAGAACGGAGGCTGAGCTGTTTTAAATTGACGATAACTTTTCACTTTCTACTTTTTCAGGTCAGAATTGGAATGGGTTGAAAGTTCTTCTGGCAAAAAATACTTAAAGTGTACCAACAAAGGGAAAAGGCTTCCTTTAACTGTTTCATGAAAAACCAATCAATTGAGAAGTGTCTAAAGTCATATACACCGGGCGTTTACCTTACACTTAGTTTGCCTTCGGTGTCTGAAAATTTTGCTGGATTCTCTTTGCCTGTATTCGTAATAGATTTCAGCTCATTTGCATTACAATATAATACAACATGGATGCGAGACAATTTACAAAATTGCCCGAAATGGCCCATTTCACGGTTAATTTTTCTCATTTGCATTACAATGTAATCCAACGTGGATGCGAGGCAATTTCGGGCTAAAACTGCGAAATAGCCCGAAACTGCCTCACATACATGCTAGAATTTATTGTAATGCAAATGAAAAAAGCTAACCGTGAAAAGGGCTATTGTGAATGATTTTGTAATACAAACAAGAAAGGTTCACCAAGAAAAGGGCTGTTTTACTAAAATAAAATTATACCACGAGATTATCAATCTTGACTTCACTTGGGCGATTGACCAAATCATGAAGCAGTTTTTAAAAAGATCATTTATTTCAGAACAAGATATAAAATCATCTGCATTACAAAGAGTTGCTTTTCACGAAGCGTTTACCATAAATACCGTATGCATCGCATTTTTCTGTGTACAGTTCATTGCTTTTATATCTAACTACTTTCTCGGTGGCCGGCCCATAGAAAATATTTACACGTTCTTAATTTTGAACCCTCTTATACCGGTGTTTATCGTGAAACTTTCTTACGAGTTCGATTAAGCGGCTCAGCGAAAATAAAAGACATTAGGACAGTTTAATTTCCAATTTAAAAAAAATAGATCTCTACAAACAGCTTTGCTGGGTGAAAACTGTCAAAACATTGATATTTACAGTATATAAGCCGAATTATTCTCCCAGTTTGTCAGTTATTACTTAGAGTCTATCGGAGGACAGACCCATAGACGACTTAACAAATTTTTTCTTCTTTATTCTCTGCTCAGTAATAGATCACAGAGGACGTCAAAATGTAGTAAGAGCATCAGTGACACAATAGGCTAACGGATCTCGCGCCATTTCTTTTGTCCTTACCACAGTTTGACTTTATGGAATCTATTAGTTTCTTGCATTGGTTTGCAGCTGCTCAGTGGTTTTTCACTAAAAAGAAAGCTGCTAGAGGTTTTCTGCTTTCCCTGCACTTGGAGCAAGTCCGCACAGCAAGTCAAGGCGGAACCAGTGACGGATTACAACCTTTCGAAACGCCTGCGTCCCAGGATACCGCATTCGACGTGAGGCAGTTGCACGGTGGTGATGTCTTGTAAGGTGGGACTGCTACAGTAAGTGCTTTACAACTGACATTCAGCTTCATATCAAACTTCGCTAGATCGTTGGGAATCAGTTCGATCGTATTCTGAACTTGCCAGTAGAGACGATTCGGACTGGGAAGCTTTAATCTTTACATAATCGTTGCCACCACTAAGCAGGGGCGCTATAGTCTCATCATAATCGCCGCTGTCCTCTCTCTTTGACGGTTCATTTGAACTCTCATACACATGAGGAAGCTAGATTGGTAAGAAAAGAAATCCCAGTTTCTTGTAAGTAATCTTTTCAATTAACTTTCGTCCATACAGAAAGAGATGATTCCCTGCCTGAAATATTTACCTCGAATGAGTTAACATAACTGAACTTTAGAATTACGCCACCAGTAACCTGTGGACTGGCACCCAGTCCCGGCGAGGCCGGGCGAGCCGCCATTTTTCCTCCCGTCCCAGACTACTCTCGGCTAGCTCCGCTCGCACTTTTTTCCCGTCCCATGCATGACTGGAAAGGAGCCGAAAAATTGAGTTTTACTTAAGCTAGACCAATTAACTCAGATCTTCGTTAACCTCATACTTACACTCAGTTTTCCAATAACGTCTATTAATGGTTTCATTTTCTCTTGCTTTCTACGTTCTCTGTTGGAGAAAATTCCAAACAGTTCAGTAACTTAAAACACATCCAGTTTAAAGTTACAGCGTATCAGATAGATCTAGATTTCATCAGTATGACGTGAACCGACATCAGGTAAATAGAGAGCTTAAGCCAAAACCAACATTTGATTTGATTCAACTTAGTCTCCCCAATTAATAGTGTGTCTGTGCTCAGCTAGTAAATTTGAATAAAGTGATTATTATTATAAGCAAAGATGACAGCGACGCCAAGGCCACACGCAGCTAAATACAGGAATTGCACCCTATAAAAGAGCTAACCATTCCCAAAAAGTCCAAGACTTCCTCTAACAATCGTAAGGTTATTTTAGGTTCTTAGTTAGATTTTACCTCAGTTTCTTTGACCAATGCAGGGCTACCAGAGAAGCACAACCAATACAAAGAAGCACTCCAAACGTGACACCTATGATAATGTAGAAATTTCCCTGTGCCTTTGCACGAGGCTCAGGAGTTCCAGCTGAAAACAGTACGAGAAATTCAAAAACAAGTATGTCAGGGAAATGAACCCAAAAAATGAGACAGCCCTAATTTGCGAGACTTTTCCAATCTAATTTATAGAACAACTATACCCATTTATATACCATTGAAAGCTACTGATCTGTGCATTCCGTAAATCGAATGAACAACCACGATACGATATGCGATAGATTTGGCAAAGGATGGTGTGAAAGAAGAAAACGGAATAGTTTAAAAACAGTCAAAGTCTTCCTAAATATTAGGTATATAACTTAAACTATAACTTATGTTACAGCGAATGATACCGGTTTCGCCCCCATGAACTCATCCTAAACTTTCTATTTCGAGTTCGCCAGTCAACGAGAAATAAACATGTTTCGTGCGGTTTTGTTTCATCGTGCGCACAATGTTGTCTTTTTTTCTCGGAAAGAGAAAGATAAATTTTAAGCACTTGATCGCTAGTTGAGTCGATGTGGGGTCGAACTCGGTGGGGGGCGAAGTCGCCATGGGGCGAAAGCGGCAGCTACCGTTACAGCTTGCAATGAATAAATATTAGGTGTATAACAAGGTTAATAACAAATAGTCCAGTTTCGAAATTCGCCATGACCGCTGAATAAAAGCACTGACAACGCATTTGTAAAGGATTAGCCTCCACCTAAAGTAAAATATTTACAAATTCCAGCGAGATGACCTTTTTACAGCTCTGTGTATTGTTAAATTTCAGCTATAAATTTTCAAATATGTGGCACCTTTCCGCCGGTATTTATGAATATTTTTCTCAGGTCGAGGCTAACCCTGTGCAAATGCGTTGTCAGTGCTTTTATTCAGCGGTCATGGCGAATTCGAAACTGGACTATGTAGAGCGAGGGCGCGTAATTATTGTAGAAAAAAGTTCCAAACTTCCAGGGCTAGTGAACTATATCATGTAATTAGGGGGGGGGGGGGGGGGGGGAAGGGGCAATTCTATGCTTCCAAGAGCACTTTGCTGCGGACATTTCATCAAAATCTGCCAGATTTGATTCAAACAGTGACATCGCAAGCAGATTTCTTTGCTTGGTGAAAGTAATTACGGGTACAACTAAGCTTGATTAATCATGATGTGTGGATACAATAACATGGCCACCATTGCAGTCAAGAAATTAACTTGCTCCTCACAGTGCTTGGGATTGAGATTGATTATGTTGACACCATTCCCTAGGGCTCCTTGATACTCAATTCCCATAATTATTGTACTTCATGATTATATATTAAAACTTTTTGTACAATTTCTTCCATTCTTAGTCCTGTTTAGATTTTAATTGTTTATATTACATTTTATTGTAATAGGCCAACAAACGATCACATGGTACAAAATCCGCAATGCTGGAGGGCAAGCTCATTATTTTTCCCGCACTGGGACATTAAAACAACGGTCAGTCAAGCTTGACTGGTTGAGGTCTTTTGGTTTTAACGTCCCAGTGCGGGAATAATAATGAGCTTGCCCTCCAGCATGGCGGATTTTGTACCATGAGATCGTTTGTTGCAAAAGGCCTATTGGTATGGGAAGACCCATTCTAATTGGATGTACCAATAAAGCTATTATATTATTATTATTATTTATCACAAGTCTGACTAGCTGTATTTACTACTTTAATTCTATTCTTTCTTTTAAAAAATTATTGTGCCAAAATATTAATTAATTAATTAATTTTATTATTTTTTAATGTATGTATTTGTTTATTACAATTCCCTTGTCAAACTAGCCTTCACTATATGGGTGGTGTAAATTGCAATTTTGTGATCTTAAATGGAAATAAATAAAACTGTTAGCTGTACACATGCAAATACAATCGAGGCCAATATCTATTCATCATCACCAATCAAGCTTAGTCAATAAAAATGTATTTATTATACAAGTAAGGCATTCATGATGCTATTTTTTTGCAGGATGCAGCAGGCACTACTGAGTGAGTAAGATAGCTCTGTATTGCCCGCTTACCTGATTGGTTATTCTTATTCACTCCAGGAGCTCGCTATTTAAAAAAACTGGGATTAATGCATCAAAGAAAGATGCTAATTATTCTGTCTGTCTGAACGAGAGAGCATGTGCAGTGTATAATAGAGTGTCTATAAACGCACACGAAAGTACAAAAAGACTTAATTGATAATGGATGTAAATTCATGCTGCGAGTAGCTTGGTGTGACATTTTTAAAATCCATCCTAGCCAACTTCCTCATTTTTGAGTCTATATAACTAAATCTTCCATTCCATTTCCTTTTTCATTGAATTGTGTTATCCTTGCTTCTGAGTGGCTCTTGACATTGGTTGAATACATGTAAAATCAAACCAGTTGAGTGCCTTGTGATCTTCGTACGATTTCAAATTTTTCAAAATAACATAAAGCTTGGTCTACCTTAGCCTGTAAGCAGGCTCATATTGGAGCACAAGTGTGCGTAGCAAAATTGAGCGCATATTCACCAGATTCCTTCCGGCCGGATTGCTTTCCTCTGTGCTGCTCTCGCACGTGACTCAAAGGTGAGACTGAGCCTGCTCGCAGGCTGGGTCTACTTTGCACAATCAAGTCTGTTGCCCAACAGAATAAAGTAGCTATAAAAGGTGTTGCAGTTATAACTACACAACATGGCTTTCTTAAACGTGCAAATATATAGTACATGAATCTCATCTCTCTCAAACAACTTGTATGACTAGCTCAAAGAGGATTTGCATTGGACGCAATCCTATTAAAGATCAAACGAACCTGGCAAGTCTTGTTGGGAGATAAGAATGGAGTCACTCTCCGGACCACAACCTGTACGAGTACACATCTGTGCAACTACGACATAACTCTCATTCAAGCGTAAGTTAGTGAGGTTGCCTGTTGTCATGGATACATTACTAAACACCACCACAAGACCAGTGTCTGTTGGCATACTACCATTTGCCTTCCAGTAATGAAGCACAATGCAAGTGATTATTCCGTTCCAAGTTTTGTTGTCAGGAAGCTGTCAAATGAAATGTAATTACAACTGTTTAGTGAAGGACAAATGACTAAGAATTGACTGACAGTTGCCCTAAGTGTGATGGACAGCATGCAGAGAAACAGACAAAGTCACTGATGTTGCTGAATAATGATAAGTCATTTAATATGTATAATTATGCATTGTGTTTGTTAATTTTTGATATTTAAAACCAAAAAATAATTAGCACAGGTAAATTCATACGGTTTTTGAGTTCAATTTGGAATTAATTTGAACGAGTGAGTTTTTCAAAAAGCTGAAATTGCATGAGCCGCATTGGCAAGTGCAATTTCAGCTTTTAGAAAAACTCACTTGTTCAAATTAATTCCAAATTGAACGAGAAAAAACTGTATGATTACTTATTAATAATATAAACATGAAAACATTCACATGGAGGAAGTACCAGAAGATCTTTCTTGAAGCCATTTTTTCGCATTTGGGAAAACTTTTTTTCAAAGTTTCCCTACAAAATTTTTGTCATCGTTTTACTTGATATCATTGGCTTAGAAAATTTCCCATTGTCTTTCAGGAAGTCATACATCTACATGTAATCCAGAATTACGATGTGCAATTTGCACTGGTGTTACACATTTTTGCACATGAACTGCACTGCTCTCAGTCAAACAGAATGACAATTGAGTAATTTTTTCATGTATATTATCAAAGATAAAGTCACAGTAAAATTGAGAAGAAAAAAAATAAGAAGCAGTGGACAAATTCGAAGACAAACTTTAAAATAACTTGCATACAACTGTGATGTTATGTCCTAAACTAAAAACAGGAGTTGGCCACATGGGCTCATCAAATGTTCCAAGATCTAATCAGTTGTTTACATTCACAATTCAAACTAATGATGTGCAAAATTGCGTCAAACTGCGGTCCACATAGGTCTTCACAGTAGCAGAAACTGGTTAACTCTGTAAAATGTCAGCTTTCCACACATACACATACCTTCCATTGAAGAGTCACATTCCTGTATTCCCCATGCAATACTGTGGAAGTTAGGTTTTCGTAAATTGTAGGTGAATGGCTTGGTTCTGTGAAACAATTTAGAACAAGAATTAGTAAGAGGAATAAACTGAGAAATGCTTCCAATAAAGTAAACGCTTAACAACTACATAATTTGTTTACTGGAAATGCACTGCTTTTACAACATTCTTGAAAGTGATGTTTGCCATGCCACTTGAAACCATTTTAACAATTCTCTGTTGAGTTGTCTTTGTTGGTACCCAGGGGTAGATTTTAGGGGCAGGGCCAAGGGGACATCCACCTTCCCCTTCTTCACTTTTTTCAAACAGAAAAACTAGACCAACCATCTCTAGAAATGGATTTTACAATTCGCTTAAGGTGGGCTAGTGGCTTGCACTTGGCCACAATTTAGTTGGCTTTACTCTCTCAATAATTTTCTGGATCTACCCCTGTGACCAATCAAATTCCAAGAGGTGAATGTGCAGCTTAAGAAAATATCCATACTCCCCACAGAAGGAATTGGAATTTCCTGGGGGGTGGGGAGTTCTGTAAGGCCAAACATTTAAATAAATGTATGAAGCTTCATTGGGATTTCCAGAGGGGTGGAAATCTGGTGGATATTTTCTTGAATTACACAATAAATATACATGCATGTTCAGCACAACCTTTCTAGATGTTAGTGGACAATTCAAACAAATCAGAATAAAGCAGCCGGAAGCTGTCACACACTTGAAGGCTTAGTAGTAAGCTTTGTTCCATACCTTCTTCTGCAGTCCTGGCTGAGAAAGGGCCGATGTATTTCCCGAAACTGCTGTTGCGAGCAGCATTAATTGAACAGGATATATAGATGTGATACAAGGTATATGGGAGAAGATCAGTGATATCGCAGCTTATGTTAAACAGACGCTTTGGATCCCTGCTCCAACAGCCTGTGGACTGATTACATATATAACATTATCAGTGATTACCTTACATTTCTGAGGTTTCATATAAGGAGGCAGTGTAGCCACCTAGACCTGAAATTCAGAGATCACAGGTTAAAGTCCCACTCTGACAACAAACTGAAGTTGTATCTCGATAGACTCTTGTTTGACTCCTCGGTCATGCTCACAGTTAATATACCCAACTGCTCAGTCTGCCTGCCACCAGTTGAGATTTTTAAGTCTACATGTACAGTTATGTCCAGTTAATATTAATAGTATTCTGTTTCTTTCAGTTTAAGTGGCAAACATGTGAACTAGCTAGGTAAATATACATAGCTATAAGTGCATTGATAAACACCAGCATTTGAACACCTTTTTAACCATAATTTTCGTAATAATGTTTTGGTTGATGATTGCACCTTTTTTGTGTACCTTCTTCAACGTTATCAACTGTTGTGAACTAAACTGTTCTCAAATTGAAAATTCTACTGACTACCGGTGTAGGGGTCGCCTTTCTGTGTGAAAGGGGACGCTAGAACGCAGAACTACAACTCATCAGTCTGACAAACCAAACAGTACTTGTTTAATCGAACATCCACGGTTTGCAAGGAATTACAGTCTGTATTACAAGGTTACAAATCCAGAAACGGCTGCAAGAACAGTTCCAAAGACGGCTGTGACAAAGACTGTGATGAACCGTAGGGAAAACAAAAGGGCTTCAGGCAAAGCTACAAAACACTAGCATTGCTATCATGGCTTTTCTAAAACACTAAACAAAGTCCTAAACAAAGTGCGGTATATGAACTAAGGTACGACGGGATATGTCACGCAATACGACTGAACGACTGAGAAGACGTTACAACCCGTAATGTTTTATTGTTAAAGCAAGACCTTCTGGAGTGTTACACACACTGAGTCCATAAGAGTGTTATTAGACAGGGGGGTAGCAAGAAAATCCCACTATGATCTATTTATTTTATCTCAATCATTACCAGGGCTAAAAACAGTCCGACCCTGCTATCTGGGACAAGTGGTATTTTATTCTCAGTGGTTCGTTCCATAGACAAGGGCCTAGGAATGTTGTCTGCCAACTATTATTGGCATCCGTCAGTTGATTTTGACTATGGAATAGTGCCACAAGGGTTTATCGGGGAACAACATCTTGTGTGGCTGTAGAGGCCAATCCTGGATCAATACAATAAAAAACACACCAATACACCAAGACTTGCCCTCTCCTATATCTATAAAATTTGAGAGCTGCTAGTCTGAAGGGCAACCTCAACTTCAAGTTCTTTTCAAGCCCTGCTTACCTTTGTGCTATTAGATCCATCTGCAGTATGCAGGATTTTATACATCAAGATATTCTTGTATTCTACCATATTCTTGGGATAATTCAAAACCAGTGACAGCATCCTCCTCTTTGAGTTGTCCACATGTACATTCTCTGGTTCTGTACATTTCACTGATGAAAAAGACACACTCTAATTATGAACGAGTGTGACCAGGACAACACTGCTATGAACCAAGCAAACTCAAGCCATGGTTACAGTGTCTAAGACTTATGGAACAGATTATATTTATAATGTCCATAATATTCGCTTAGTAAAAGATATTCTATATACAAGGAAAAAGGTTAAGAAATAGTTAAAAATTAAAAAAAGGTTAAGAAATTGTTAACATTTCAATTTTTAACCATTTCTTAACCTTTAGCCTCGTATATAGAATATAGATTATACAGGGCATCTGACAGGATGTGGTGGTGCGGATCCGCATAATTCGCCCACTTCCACATCCTCCGCATCCTTGGGGCATTTTTCCGCATAAAACTAGAAAATTGCTGCATATAAGCGAGAAGGCAACTGCTTACCATCCTCAGAAGCAAAAATAGCGAAACAATTGATTATTTTGAAGTTATTCAGCCAAAACTGCGACAAAAACTCGCCTTTTCGTTCATAAACAATATTAAACCTCCCAGGCGTTCCATGCATCTTCGAGTAATGTTTTTCTCATCCAATTTAATGCCTGGTTACTAAGCTTCGGTAAAACTCGGCAACGTAAACTACATGGAAAACTGCATTGAACAAAGAAATACCTGTCTATGAATGGCAGCAAAAGGTCAAACATGAAATAAACATATCTTATTAGACATTTTGTTGTGTAGTATCGCTGAGTATTTTTACGAGTTGTGCCATATTTTGGCGAGCCTGTAGGGCGAGTCAAAATGCCAACAACGAGTAAAAATTCTCAGCGATACTACACAACAAAATGTCTAATAAGAGATTTATTATCCAACACGCCAAATTGGTATGCTTGTGCGAGCGAATTTCGTGGATTCTTATTTACAGGGAATGCGTGACAAAAGTATGCGAAGCGGAATGGAATTGGCGCGGGAAATCCAGCTAATTGATTGGTCAGTGGCAGGAAACCTGTCTAACCGGTCCTCTCGAGTACAAATACCGCGTGATATTTGTACTCGTCTTAAGCGTTATTTGTACTCTGCGAAGTACAGTTGGATAATAAAAAGCAGAAATTCTTGGTGATACGTGTATTTTATACGTTGGAAAAAGCCAAGTGAACAACTTAATTAATTTTACAAATATCCGCATAATCTGGCGTCTTTTCCGCATAATCGTCGCTTACTTCCGCATAATATTGCCTAAAATTTCCGCATAATTTTCTATTTTTTTCCGCACCCTATCAGATGGCCTGATTATATTTAGTTACATACAGTTCATAAATCCAAGAACTCAACTTAGCTAGACGCACAACTCATTGCCTGTAGACATTACAAGAAGAAATACAGATTGAATTAGATTTCCAATAAAAGGAAATTTTGTGATATTAAATCAATACCTAAATTATTTGGATCACAAGCTTTGAAATTGCTATAACCATCACTTTGAATATTTCCAATGTCTACAATGAAGATGATTTTAGGCGTGGTTATTGGCGCATGGACATCAAACAGGTATGGAACCAATCTCTTGAAAAGGGAAGTAACATTACAGTCCAACACCTTGCGCCCAATTCTTGAACTGGAGTCGATGGACAGACCAGTGCAACCTTTAAAAGTGTTATAACCAAAAGGAGGATCTGAACAAAATTTGTTGTTTAGATGTGGTTTGTAACAGTAGAGGACATTGTAGGTGAATTGAAAACTGCTTTGGTAGTCATCTACTGCATTCCAAGTGAGTGAAATTTTAGGAGGCATTAATCCATTTGATACACACACTGGTTTACTGACAGCATCTGTAGAAAGAAGAAAACTACACATGTGGAATATGGTACAGATATTGAAGTTACTATTTACTAAGCTGTTAGAGAAATCTGAAGTTTTGTATATAAAATTTTCTAGAAAGAGAAAGCTGCACAGTGAGCTCCATGTACAGATGGACTAGATTTTCACAAATCAGTGGCCAGAGATGACTGGCTAAAGCCTTAACTAACAGAACACTGAAAGGACTCTGAAGCAGCTTCTGCAATCAGTTGTGCTCTCTTCCAGGATCCAAGTCCTCTAAAAACAATGCTCCAGAACATGCACACCTGGGTGGCTTGTGATTTGGATTACAGTAAATTAGGTTCCAGATTCGTGTAGTTCAGAAAATATCCATACCCAACCCAGGGAAGGTCCATGTAAATTCAGAGGGGGAAAAAGTGTTTCAAAGGCCAAAATTTTAAAATGGAAGTAAAAAAACCGTGGGAGGGGGTCAGAACTAAAATTATTCTTTGGGGATATGAATATTTTCTGGAAAAACGCATGCAGGTTGTTAGAAAACAGTTCTGTTTTATATTGACCTACACGTAGGTGTATCAGATATGAATGTCTGGTCACACCAAGCCAAACAACCAATTACACGATTTTTGATACAGAGAAAGTGGGCTTGAGACTATTGAAAGCCACCCAAACATGAGCGGGTCTGAACAACATAATTGGGATCAGTCGAGAAATGACTTGGTGAAAAAGTTCAGGCTCCATGTCTAAGTAAATGCCTCCCTCTATTCTTCCTAACTTCTTTTTTAATCCAGTGCTATCTCACTACTTACACTTTGTTTTACCTCTTTCATCAGTACCGTTGAATAAAAAGTTATTCTCGTATCTCATTTACCTAAAACTAGCATGGTCACATTTACGTCGATTGGAATATCTTCGTTCGGATTAAGGCCAGAGAAGTTGTAAACACTGCACTGATAAGTGCCATTGTCTTGACGTCTAACTTTGTTGAGATCCAACTGCACCGTTGTCCCTAACTGCTGTGTCTGATTGTGGAGCCACTTCCCTTCGTGTTTCCAAGAAACTCGACTGGCCAAGAGGAAAGTGCCATTGACATTACAATCCAAGGAAAATGATTTTCCAGCTACGACATATACCACCGGAGTTCTCACTTAAATTAAGAATAAAACCTGGTTACATTCAGAAGAAAGGTCACAGATAGAAAACAAAACAAAGCAAGCAATAGCAAAATGATTCAAATAAGCCATGCAGAACGACGATTAATTCAATAAGAGTACTTGATAGCTGATTACGAAATCTAGTTTGTTCTGTTTTCTTCATTTGAATAGCACTAACAATTGCAACAAGTGCCATGAGTTAGACGAACGCTTTACATTTGTTTTATCATACCTGAAAGGAAGGCTTGTTGAGTTCCTGTCACGTACAACAGCGAAATTAGAGACTGGAAGGGGAAAAAGAAACTCAAATACACCGCCATAACCTGCCATAACCCGGAAATTACCGGAAGCTGCTTAGGAACCACTCATTTCTGCAGGGAGAACAGCAGTCGGACAGCGGACTTTCACCAAAAAATACCCCGTCCCTCTCTGGAGGAAACGTAGAGAGAAACTGGGATCAAGGCTGCGCATGGGACATGTCCTGGAGCTGGCGCTCAAGGCGGGGGTACACATGCAAATTTAAGTGAAATTTTGGTAAGTTTGAAGAGATGTTGAAAGGGAAAAAAAGGGTCATGGAACACCACCAGACAGTTGCCCGACCGCACAATGGCACCCCAGCTGGAGGTTTTTGGGCAACTGTTTGGAGCGTATCTACCAATTTTTAACTTCAAACTCTAATTTTAAAACAACACCAAATCTTCAAAATTTCCTATTTCCATAAATTTTACTAATCCTTTGAGAAAAAACTATTTATCTCCAAATATACCTAAAAATCACTAAAAAAAATTTACAAAATGACCCAAAACATAGATATGTGAAATGAGCATAGAGATTATTGATTGCTTGAAACGTAAACGAGATATTTGCATTAAAAACATAATACCCAGCCAAAATACGGCTTTCATGTGGATCCCCGCCTTAAAGGGGTGCTTTGCACCCGCCTCGGCTGTAAGGACAAACTACGTAGGGCTTTTTAGTCCTATTTCTGCCCGACGGCTATGCCATGCTGATGAGGCCTAGGCCTAACAATTAACAGACAATGATGCAAGGCTGATACTAGGTAAAAAGCCTAACGGGGCAACGACATGATAGAGTCAAAACTGAAAGCCAACAATTGCAACCGTGGACAGCTGTTTCGACCTTGTTGAGTCCCGTCAGCACGATGTAGCAAGCTATGGAGTATTTAACTGGTCGACTGATATCCATATACTCACTAAGATGGTGATGACCTCAGATGAAACTCAAATCCAAATCTTTGCCAAGTGGCCAATGTCACATGCAAAACGCGTGACAAGGGACAATTGGAAAAATCCAGAATATCATGTCGTTGCCGCGATAAAGTAACTGTGGTCAGACACAAATTGTCCTGCAGAAAATCATGGCCAAACAAAAAAATGAGCAGCATATCGGATCTTATTATTCAACAAATTGTAACACTATCCAAATATGGTCATGATGCTCTCGATATCTGTCATCCGTAGGTAACAGATATACGGCGATATACGTAGCTTCGTACATGGGAAGAAAAAGTGAAGTGAAAAACTGTCGACAGAAAGGTGTAAAAATGTTACGAGCTTGGAAATCAATTTTGTTATCAATTTGTTCAATAATAAAACAATTATCCTGCTCAATCTCGCGGAATATCGTCTGATTTTAGCCGACTCAGCCTACGGCCTCGTCGGCTAAGTATCGGAGTATTTAACTGGTCGACTGATATCCATATACTCACTAAGATGGTGATGACCTCAGATGAAACTCAAATCCAAATCTTTGCCAAGTGGCCAATGTCACATGCAAAACGCGTGACAAGGGACAATTGGAAAAATCCAGAATATCATGTCGTTGCCGCGATAAAGTAACGAATATCGTCTGATTTTAGCCGACTCAGCCTACGGCCTCGTCGGCTAAGTATCAGGCGATATCCCGCGCGATTTCGCAGGATAATTGTTAATTAGCCGAAACAGCTGCCCATAGCTGCCCCTGCCCGGGTGATATGGCTGCGCGCATGCGTTAGGTACTGGTGAGACCGTGGGTTGGAGTTCGAGTGTGTCACTTGCTTTCATTGTTGTTACATGAACGATAGCCAATTTTTCCACTAGAATTCTAGGCTTCCTCCCCCCCCCCCCCCCAAAAAAAAGAGTCACTAAAATGCTCGGTTAATGCCTTACATAGGGTTTTGTTAAACTTTAACAGGTGCCCATGATTTCAATAACTTCAATAACAGTTCTTGCGTACAATACCAGTGTTTATGAGTCAACTGGATTTACCTCTTACCGTCTAATTAATGTTCGGCAGGGTAGCTATTTTGCCCCTTGTCGCAGTCCTGAAGCTTGAGACACCACCCCCAGAGTTGAAATGTGGGGGAGCGGGGGTGGTGGGGGGGGGAGGAACAGAGTTTTCCCGATTATGTTATTCAGCAGAAGAAGCAACTGGAGGAAACAGACCACATTGCGAGAGAACACCTCAAGCGGGCACAGAAATCTCAGAAATCTTATTAAGACACCAAGTGCCATAATCAGTGGTTCCGTGTAAGAGACTGAGTCTGGCCGATCGAAACCGAACCAGGGGCCCGTTTCTCGAAGCTCCCGGTAATTACAAGGGGCCCGTTTCTCAAAGCTCCCGATAATTACCGGGCTCGTTAGGCTGTTTTGTTTTGCATTCTAGAGGGAGTTTTAAAAGGTTTAAAAATTGTACAGTAAAGTCATCAGCTAAAGAAACAAAATGGGCTTCATCAGAGATCAGAACACGCCCTACTTTTCTTGAGACTGATATCAAAATCTGATTTCGGGCCCGTTAAGTTACCGGGTCTTTCGAGAAACGGGCCCCTGGCCCGTTAAGCTGTTTTGTTTTGGATAGATAGATAGAAAGATCACTGTATTTATACACGGTAAATTCCACTCAGTGGGTCATGTGTGGGTCATGTGTTTTCTATCCATCACATTTTGTAATGCTCCGGCCCACCCCACCCCCCTCCCCCATGTACTTTTTGACAAGTCCCTTACCTATTGCATTGAGGGGGAGAGGAGGTAAGCCGTGGAGTGACGCAGGAGACTGAGGTGGTCCATTTCAATTTACCTGAAACCGTGTTTTACACCACCGGCAGTCCATGAAAAACCTCCTCAAGCAGCCACTTCCGGAGAAGCGGCTCGATCAGAGCCGAGAGATGTGCTACAACCAACTCAGGCCCTGGCAGGGGCTGATGATACTGGCGGGGTCGAATATAATTGGAATGGTTGGAAAATCCTGTGGTTCTGACCACAGAGGGTCGTGTAACGCCTCAAGTTCAGTGCGCGAGTGCTGCCCTTGGTCCGGACGCATAGCCCACGAAGTGCCTTACCAGGCGGAGGTCTCCTCAGTAAACAATGATCGAATCAAGTCAAATTCCAGTTAGACCGAGAAGCGAACGAAGGGAGCCATCCTAGCACCAGGACTATGTTAGAACTTAACAGTTGTCGTTTACCCTGCGTGGCTTTTTATTCTTATTACTTCTGATAATTCAATCTCAGAAGCATATGAAACAGTTCTAGGTGATATGTTTGGTGATATGCTTCTATCAAAGTGAGGAATGATCATCGCAGTTTTAAATTTTCAAATTTAAGCAATTGCAAAGAAGCCTGAAAAAAATCAGGACTTCAACGGGATTCGAACCCGTGACCTCCGCAATCCCGTTGAAGCTCTGATTTTTTCAGGCTTCTTCTCTGCAATTTCTTAAATGGAAAATTAACTGCGATGATCATTCTTCACTTTTATCTACGACCGCAGTGCAAATATGAATTATTTCATATATATACTTCACATGCTTCTATCAATCTCTAACCCCTGGCCTTATCAGGGAGGGGCTAGGGTAGCGTGGGACTGTTATACAACGCGAGGGCCAGAAACACCACCAGCTAATTTTAAGCTTTGACATGCAATTCTGGTCCAACATTTTCTACGTGTTGCATCGGGAACAGATTGAACAGCTTCAATTCCCCAAAAGCTTTCTCATGACCTCAAAAAGGAACATTTTAGACTTTCAGTCTTTGTCTCTGCCTTATTCACGGGCTATCCTTGAGCATGGAGCGCTTTTATCGACGATAGAGAAGAGCGGAACGCCATCATAGTGAGCAGCTGAAAACAAGCGTCGAGGGTCATGGGAAGGGCATGAAAGTTGCCATCTTTCTCTGCGTCCCTACTTTGCGCAGGTTGAACTATTATTTATTTGCTTTGGCGAGGACAACTGCGGAATAGCAGGTCCTTCCTTACAGACGTGGCCCCGGTTGTTCAAAGGCTGGACAACGCTATCCAACGGATAAATCGCTATCAAGTGGATAAGTGTTGACAAAACAAACCACGCTATCCGTTGGACAGCGTTTTAACCGGTGGATAGCGTTATCCATCCTTTGAACAACCCGCGCCTGGTTTGATTACCAAAAGATATGCTTAACGAGAAGAACGAAGTAAGTACGAAGTAAGAACGAAGAGCTCTTACTAAAAAAGTACGCGAGTACGAGAACAGGAGTCTTGGACAAGTTTAATTTGCTTCAAAACATCTACAGCAGTATAAAATTACGACAATGCTTTCCCTTTTAACAATACAAATATAACTGTAAACATATAAACACAAACTATGCTTTGCATTACTCTTCTGTTTTCCATCGGACGTTATGTTTCACCCTTACCTTACTAGTGAAAAGTACTATATTTACATATTGTTTCTGTACGCAGATCTTTTTTTCAGATCCTAGTTTTCTATAGTTATTGCACTCTTGATATAGAAAATATAATCCACCAAAAATGGCTTCTAGATAGAAATTTTCTAGCGACAAAATTCAAGCTGACTTAAATCTGAATACTATCAATGATAAAAACATCTTTTTTATTAAAATTGAAAACCCATCTTCTTAAACGAGCTTATAATTTGTAACCTTATTATTAAAAATATGTAATTTAGTTTTACTTTACGTAATATATTAAAATTCAATTAAACTTTATAATTAGTAGTTCAGTGTTCATTTCATATTAGCTTTCCTTTTTTGTAAAAAGTATTGAATATTCTAGGATTTTATCATTGTAAAGCGATCAGAACAGAAATTTTTAAGCACTCTACAAGAGCTTATATATTGTTACTTTATTATTTTTTGCTATTATTATTATTTTAAGATTCTGTATATATGGCAAAAAAAAAACAAAAAAAAACAATCAGACCAATTTCGATATATTAAAATTCAGCCTAAACACAATAGACCTCAGCACGAGGCTCTAAGGAATAAATACAGACTTTGTGGGGTTTATTTTCCAGAGCCCCGTGCTGAGGTCTATAGTGTCAGGCTGAATTTTAATATATTTAACTCATTTCACCATCTCTAAACTCTAAGATTTACAACACATCACTCACT
>JAHPZR010031759.1:0-10000 GCA_019787425.1 Platygyra sinensis | reverse complement strand
GACCAGGACCCGTTACAGTGTGCGACTATGTGTTTAAGGACGAAACTTTCAAGGTTGTTAACACCGACTCTTTGCTAGCCTGATTTTCAGACGGTCCGAGGTCGTTAACCTAAAGTTCCTCCGAAACGAATGACCTCTCACCATCTGAGAACTGATAAGCTTAACTCTTTGTAACTAAAATGTCAAATTCAGATTTACATGTGAAACATTGACTTGTAGAAACTTCCTTACATGATTCTTTGACATTTTTTCACAGGAATCTAGAGAACGAATGACGGAACTGTTAAATATTGATCCCAAAGAAGAAGACTTTGAATGCAGAGAAGAATTCCCAGGTACAGTGTATGGTCCGGTGTTTCTTTGTTCGGCTCAAGTTCTCAGATTCTTGCTGTGTTGCATGGTACTTGATAGTCTACTTTTAACTTTGGTTTACCGAATTGTCATCAAATTCACTAACTTGATGATTCATGTTGCGATTCTCTCATAAATTGGAGATTCGTTGAAGATTCGTTGAAGCAGGCGTCTCTTTTCTTTGACGAGTGTTCAGCTCGTTGAGTCTTATTCACAACTTTGTCTGGATAACCCAGATAATGGCGGTGGAGAAACCGTTCTCACAGAGAGCAAATAGGTGCTATTGGTTTACAAAGGTTCATGTACACTACAAAGTCTATGTTTCTGCGTGTTCACTGTGTTGTGCTCCTCAGATGTAGAGACAGTGAGAAGTTTAGTAGAAGAAATGGAAACTGACGGCACAGACGAGATAACGGATCACTCAGTCCAACAAGGAATTGGAAAACGAGTGATAGGTGAGCCTCTGGTCCCAAAGAAAGGAGGATTCTAGTAACACCCCAGTACATTCCCTATCCCTGACTATTTTACCATGTGTATGTAGTGTGATTTGCCGTGGTATAATTAGCAATTATTGAATGAGGCTGAGTAGGATATGAAGAATTCTGCAGATCAAGAGGGTGTTATCCACAGAGGCTGAAGGCCGAGGTGGATAACACCCTCCGAGATCTGCAGAATTCTTCATATCCTACGAAAGCCGAATTTAATAATCGCTTTATTATTCATTCAAAATATTTCTCCTTTGTGGCATTGCTGGTGTTTGTGGTGTAACAGTTTTAAATCAGGTTCCAATTCTCAAATTACAGCATTTTTGGGGTATGCGCCATTAATTCTACAATGCAAAGGTACCATTCATCCTCACTCGAATATTCCATAATCTGCTCCTGTAACCAACTTGTACAACGAAACAGAAAGAGTGACTAAAAGGTTTTATTTGAATGTTCACAAGAGTTTCTTCCATAGACTTAACATTAGGACACATCATTTGACTTGAGAATTTCCGATTTTCTTGTCTGCGAAAAGAATAACTATTACACAGTGTAACTTAAGGGAAAATATATTAAGTGTTTATTTTTGTACTCTCCAGCCAATATTCTACATACATATACCTTATTTTATATTATTTTATTTATTCGTCATATAGTAAAATTTTTACTCCAAAGATGCATTTGCGTATGCTAGATTATTTATGCATCCGTAATATATTAACATTACGTTTATTCTTTCAATTTCAAATTTTGTAAGATCGGTCGCTTGTTAATTTTTAAAGCTATAAAATTGTTTCACATCGGGATTGTAACGCATAGCGCACACGAAATAGTTAAATTTAAGAGAAAAAAATAGCAATTTTGGTTTTACCGTATGCCAATTAAAAAAAATGTAATTTTAGTGAGCATCAAAACGTTGACATAAAAAGATGATTTTATAACATTTTTGGTTTTCATGGTGTACTATTGATGATAACCTTTCTCGTGTTACATCTCCCTGCCTTCACGTCTCTCTTTTTTTTTCCTTTGTACATGTACTCGTAAATATTACTCCCAATCCCGGTCAATCCTCAAAAGGGATTTTAATAGCGCTCAATTATTGTAGCGAGGGAACAGACAGTTTCCACGCTTACAAATTTCTTAAAGGGGGTAAGTTTCTAAAGAAACTATGGTGCTGCGTCGGTGGGAGTATTACAGGATAATTTGGTTTTATCAACTGAGTTGATAATGAACAATTATTCTTTGAAATCGAGGTAAATATTCTGCCACTATTCACCGAGATTGAGAAGGATAATTGTTTTAGTATATACACAAGAAGTGATCTCAACAACATTTTCAGAAGGAAACCATTAAAAATGGATTTAATTTGACCTCTCAATTCATGCGTGCAAAACGTGCAAGCTGTACAAAGCATGCGCGAATTCGCGAAACTTTTACAGAATCTTTGAACATGGAAAATCTATAGTTAATCTTCGAAAAAAACTCGTGACAGTCTAGAATAACGGTCCTTAAACACCGTTCCAATCAGTGTGAATCAAAAGTATGCTTTATTCAAAAGTATGCTTTATTTTTGTTTGGCTTACGCATTATTCACTCACTAGGAGGTGAATAATGCTCATTAGCCAGAGATAGCGAACCAATCAGATTGCTTAAAACACCAAGATCACTGAGTGTGTATATACTGTGAATTAGCCACCGTAAAGAGATTCGAAAGCTGACGTTTCGAGCGCTAGCCCTTCGTCGGAGCGAAGGCTTCACTCGGCTTGCTTCGCAAGCGATCTTTTCGTCGATCTCTACACAATGACGTGATACAACGATTGGGTTTGAATAACCAATTTCATTTTTTTTGTACTTGTAATACAGTATTTATCAAAAGAAATACCTCCATAAGCCCATAATTGCAGACTGTAGGTGCGTCTCGTAGAGGGAATTGAGAATAAGATTTAACCTGTGAAATCGGATATAAATTGACCAAGGACTACTTATCCTAAAATTAAACCTCTTTGTCTTCGCCAACACGTCTCATAAGGTGAAGGAATTTATCTTGAAAAAAATGTTAACCTCCGTTGTCGAGTACACAAATGAAGGGTTCGACTGGACAAACCAAAATAACCACACACCCATTTTGCCTTGAATGCCAGGAAAGAAAATTCGGGCTCAGGAAAACAACACTCGGTATGGAACAAGTCAATAATTTAATTCAGTTTTAAAGTAACCTATCTATTATCTTCGACTTTATTTTATCCCGCTTGATCTCCCCATATAAGAGTCATTCCAGCAGCCACCACCGCCACAACAATGCCAACAACTGCGCCTACAGAGATAAGATTTAACAGAGCAGAGTGAGTGAAAGACAATTCAATCATTCTTATTATAACTTCAAAGAGAGCTCTGTCTGTCTTCCAATCAGTTGCAATGCGCGTCTACCTGGTCCAAGAGGTTCTCTTTCTTCTCCTTTCTTAGTCAGACGTCTGCAATAGCCTTGCTGCTCAAGACATTGAATAATTATTTCAAGCGTTCCTTCTTCAAGAGCCCACGCAAAGGCACGGAGAAGCTCGTCTTCACCTTGTATTCACGACGTACACGTTGATCCCAATTACCAATCACCAGCGCAGACTAACAATTATTATTCATTAAAAATATTTCCCTGTTTCTGATTGGTTAAAACCACAAGCATAATTCACCATAACTATCTGCAGTTTACCAAATATTGAATCAATGACGTCAAAAGTGCAGCCCGCTGCAGATTATTGAACCGTTGACCGAGAAACCTGGGGACGAGGTTGTGTTATTTTTTGTGAGCGGAAAAACAAAGCGAAATGGCGAAACTCCTTTAAGAACGGGGAAATATTTTGAATGAATAATAAAGCGATTATTAAATTCGGCTTTCGTAGGATATGAAGAATTCTGCAGATCTCGGAGGGTGTTATCCACCTCGGCCTTCAGCCTCTGTGGATAACACCCTCTTGATCTGCAGAATTCTTCATATCCTACTCAGCCTCATTCAATAATTGCTAATTATACCACGGCAAATCACACTACATACACATGGTAAAATAGTCAGGGATAGGGAATGTACTGGGGTGTTACTAGAATCCTCCTTTCTTTGGGACCAGAGGCTCACCTATCACTCGTTTTCCAATTCCTTGTTGGACTGAGTGATCCGTTATCTCGTCTGTGCCGTCAGTTTCCATTTCTTCTACTAAACTTCTCACTGTCTCTACATCTGAGGAGCACAACACAGTGAACACGCAGAAACATAGACTTTGTAGTGTACATGAACCTTTGTAAACCAATAGCACCTATTTGCTCTCTGTGAGAACGGTTTCTCCACCGCCATTATCTGGGTTATCCAGACAAAGTTGTGAATAAGACTCAACGAGCTGAACACTCGTCAAAGAAAAGAGACGCCTGCTTCAACGAATCTTCAACGAATCTCCAATTTATGAGAGAATCGCAACATGAATCATCAAGTTAGTGAATTTGATGACAATTCGGTAAACCAAAGTTAAAAGTAGACTATCAAGTACCATGCAACACAGCAAGAATCTGAGAACTTGAGCCGAACAAAGAAACACCGGACCATACACTGTACCTGGGAATTCTTCTCTGCATTCAAAGTCTTCTTCTTTGGGATCAATATTTAACAGTTCCGTCATTCGTTCTCTAGATTCCTGTGAAAAAATGTCAAAGAATCATGTAAGGAAGTTTCTACAAGTCAATGTTTCACATGTAAATCTGAATTTGACATTTTAGTTACAAAGAGTTAAGCTTATCAGTTCTCAGATGGTGAGAGGTCATTCGTTTCGGAGGAACTTTAGGTTAACGACCTCGGACCGTCTGAAAATCAGGCTAGCAAAGAGTCGGTGTTAACAACCTTGAAAGTTTCGTCCTTAAACACATAGTCGCACACTGTAACGGGTCCTGGTCCGAGAGGAGCAAACACTCTTTGAGGAGACGTCCATGTTGACGAGAATGTTTCTGAGCAAAAATAAAATAAAAGCGAAAAATAGAAAATGAGTTTGATCCATTTCACACTTTGCTCACAAAGAAAGTCCTCGGTAACGCTGGGTAACCTGCCGAGGCCTTGAAACACCATGAGGGAGGCGAATGGAAGCAAGAAGTACTCTCTTAGATGATTTTATGCCATACACCTACCGCGTCCTCACGAAACAAGAGATAAGACAACGAGTTTCTGTAAATCTCTCCATCCAAAGTTGACAATATTACCCTTCTTTACTCATGGTGGTACTTTTGTATTAGTATCAGTTCTGGTGATTTGGTATTATCACGAAAATATTCCCTTGTCGATTTTCCCGCCTACTCTCGCTTGGTCTATATGTATTCTTAACAATACAATGTCCATGGATATATCAAAATCACATGCAGTATAAATGTACCGGTACTTGTTTTCTCTTCCTGACTGTCCATGACATCTTCGCACAGTACTTCACAACGAGACAGGATACTGCGAACCGCATCATACTTCATCGCCTTAAAAAAAATCATTGCCAAAACTTAGTTTCATAAATGTTTTACTTAACAAATTGACGTCAGTTTTTTATGCGTCTGTCCTGTTATTGATCATGAATTTCGTCATCACATTGTCAAAGTAGCTGTGGATCCACGAGGCGATAGCCGAGTGGATCCGCAGACTACTTTGACAATGTGATGACGAAATTCATTATCAATAACAGGACAGGCGCATTAAAAACTGACATCAATTTGTTTTTTACGATAACAAATTGTCGAATTGCCGGCTCGCGCTCGCTGACGCGTCGCATGAATTTTGAATTCATGTGTACGTCCGCATATGGACAATAAAAATTAGCCAATGAGCGCGCGTGAATTTCTGCAGTTAACGTAAAATGAGTGATTTTTGCAATAAGATGTTTGTAGGTTTGTCATTGTTAGCCCGTCGAGGTCAGATTTTTTCCGAGGAGGTGGTACATCATGGCACCCTGAGGTATGTCCAGGATTGAACGCTAATGAGATTCAAATACCTTATGATAAGCATCACAAAGTGTCCTCATTGGTAAAAAGTCACCAAAACACACACAATTCTGTCAAATATGAAGTAATATGAAAATGTCAAATAACCCTGTCAAAAATGAAGTACTAATTAAACAATACTTGCGTTCAATACTGGACGTAAGTGGACACCCTGTACTTGTACATTAACACAGTCACTTATAACCTAACACCTTTATTCGTTGGTGACGGTCGATGTTCAAATTTGCTAGCATCACAATCGAAATAACTTTCTTTCTACTAGCCTTTACTCAACAGTTTGTCTGATCCACGTTAACTCGTACTTTCCCTCGCGCCTCATCCCCCAATACACCGTGTCCTTTATCCCCCGTTATTTTTGCTTTTCGTTAGAAGATCTCGCAGTCACTGATTACCGGTAAGACCAATCTTGACCTGTAGCGAAGTCAGCTTTCTCTCAGCCACTTTATGGTAATCCCGTGAAAGAAGGAAGACATAAATTATACTGAACTTTTCCGTTGACGAGTCTGCATATAAATGACCAACAACATACCTGCATGGCCTCTCTGACAGTAGCTTTTTGATGCACATAAGCTCGACAAGACATAGAACCACTCAAGACTAGAGAAGCAACTGTGTGTGTCTCCACTGGTTCTAAAGGACCACATGGCTAAAAATAGAAATTCGGATTAACCAGACACAAGGTTTAATTCTCTTTTGAATAAAACGAATGAACAAAATGTAAATTATTGTCAGTCTAAAACATAGGAGGCCCAAGAACAGTGTCCTAACTTTGTGCAGCAGCACTCCATAAAGAAGGAAGTACACTAAGATGATCAATACATGACTTTGGGGATGACAACAGACTGCACCTGGTACAGCAGATAACGGGTGGGGTGTGACAGAGGAGTTTGCTTCTCCTACAACCCATAGCTCTAACTGGTACACAATCAAAAACCCTACAGACTTTGGAATATGAACAAAAAATTCACCACCTGAGGTCTGCACTATTAAAAGACAAGAACCTTTTATAACGTCATCCCACCAAAAATGTCACCTAGGAAACAGAGAATGAAGAATGCAGCGCGTGTGTACGCGGCTTAATTAATATGCAGCATGGGAGTTTTGGGCTTTCAGACTTTTAAACCCATGTTTTGCATCTATGATAGATTGCGTTTAGACGCTGAAATTTTAAGCTAGTGAGTAAATGACGTCATTTTTGAACCTGAGTAATGGCAGACCATGAAATCCAAGACTTACACTCAAAATAAACAGCCTTGGGATAAAACTCAAAGCTCAAAACTTTGCCAGTTAGGTGTTAAGCGAACACGCTTTCAAAATCTAAAGGAAAAAAGGAAATGATTTTTTGATCATAGTACCACTTAATGAACCATCTGAGTACTCTTGTACCCTTAACGAACAATTTAGCTTCTTGTGTCCAGGACATCATAATATTATTGCATTATACATACAGTTGTACACAAAACATTTAAAATCCATTGAATTCACCACATGTATTATTTAAAGGTGAATGATGAAATTCAACTGTTACACTGCAGTAGACTTTACCTCTTCAGTGAAAATGTCAATCCTGAAAGTCTGTGTGGATTTAGAGGCAGCATGACTAGATTTTCCTGACTTTTCTCCTGATACAAGTGGCTGGTCATCAGTACAAAGCTCTCCATTCACTGTGCATAAGGCGGTTGATATACTCTGTAGCATGTTGTGTATACTACCCTGTTGGTTTAAAATACCTACGCTGTTTAACAGAGAGGCAACCTAGATATTTATAGCTAAGCTAGTAGCATACATTATCAGTTGAACCCTGCTGTTTTGAACCTTTGAGGGAAATGAAAAATACTTTAAAATAGCAAGAGTTCAAAATAGCTGATAGTAGATGATTAAAGGGCAATCCAGGGGAAATCATTTTGTGTCCAAAATAATGGTGAATTCAAATTAACTGAGTTCCAATTAGCAGGATCCAACAGCCTACTGTATAAATGTAGTTCATAAAATGAATATTTTAAACTAATCATAACTTTCCAAGCTGCCATAAAATACACATCCTTATCCTCAGGTCTGCAATCCTTTTAGATGGCACTAAGGAGTGGCTTACATTTACTTTTGATTAAAGGGGGAAATATAGGACAATTATTTTCATTTAACATAAGATGGTGGAGGAAAAATATAGAAGAAAAGTATGTCACCAATTAGACTTACAGAATCCCCAGCACGACAGCACTGCAGGCTGGAGGAAGTCTATTTTGGCATCCATCCATCATTCATTACCTAAAACTCTATCAATAAATTGAGAATAGTGATTAACAAACCATTATTTGGTTTTGAAGACCAGATCGTTCAAGTTTCCTTGGAACTGTAAAGTGTCTGTAGATAATGACAATGAGGTTTCTAGCTTTAACCACTTTGAAGTAAAGGCCTGATACTTGACCTCAGCTGGATTTGGTGTGGCCTGCAAAAAGTAAATACAAGAAATATTGCACCAAGGCAAATGATGTTGATAGTAAAAAACGAAGGTTTAAGGTCCAAAATGAAAGAGATTCAAGGTGTGTCTTCTATGAAATTAGAAAATTTCTTTTGGTTTTTTGATACTCAACTTACTCTTTGATCAGATACGTCAATGGTTCTGCAAGTGATTCTGGAAAACAGTTAGTCAAGAAAAGCTCCAAAAAGTCACGATCAAACTGAGCAGATCATACTTATTACAGGAAATTAACTAAAGGCATTAATAAGTTCATCTCCCCTACATTGTATTGCTGATGTACATTTGGAATGACTAAAAGAATGGAAACATGCCATGTCTTTGCTGGAGAGTGAAGGAGAGGGCCAGGGTCACTCGGGGTGGGGGTAGGAAACTGTCCTTTCCATGTACTGTATACAATGTGAAGTGATGCACATGACCTTGAGGTCCAACAAATTCATAAAGGATACTTCTTAGTTGCAGAGCAAATTTGAAGTAAGATTCTACTGTGAATGAGGTCACCAAAATATGATGCAGGTTTGTTATGTACAGTCTTCTGGAAAGAGAAAACAAGTTGACGAAGCTTCCCTTGTGTTTTGGTAAGCATGTCTGGAGGACCAAATGCAAAAACTCCAACAACATCCAGGCCTCCTGTCAACATCCTTGATACCTTTTGAAATTAAAGAAAGGACATAATTTTTTATAATGAATTCAACTCTGCTGTAATTTATGAATTATACGCACTTTACTTGTACAGTGTGGAAAATAACATTGAATGAAAATACCATGCACTTCCAAAATGAAATATAAATGGCCAATCCAATTTAAATCCATCCTCCTGCTGGGGATGCAATATAGTAAACTATAGTAACATTTTCCCTAAAATTTTAACAATGTTCAATCAAAGTACCACTATGAATACCTCCCTCAGAAATAAACTGATTTATCTTATCCCTGGTCAGATCCAGTCACACTTATGAATTTTAAAAAAATTCACATCCACATGTACCGGTACAGTCGACTCCCGATAACTCGAACCCTCGCTAACTCGAACCTCGCGCTAACTCGAACCAAAATCGATTTCCCGTGGATTTCGTTCATACATTTACTGTAATTTTACCCTCGGTAACTCGAACCCTCGATAACTCGAACCTCCCGCTAACTCGAAGTAATTTCCATTTCCCTTCAGGTCATTTTCTATATAATTTCACTCTCGATAACTCGAACCACGTTTGTCAAGACGTGACAAGTCAAAAAATATAGTACTGTAGAACAAAACATTGAATTTATTTTTAAGCATCCAAGTATTCTAGAGGTCAGTCCGTTTAGGGTACGTAGTTCAGATTGCATTAATCTTTGCCGATTAACTCCTTCTTTAAAATGTCAATCCATTTTCTGTGTCCCTTGAAGTTCAGTGTGCATGGCACTTGCATCCCTTCCCCATCTCTACGGTTAATTGCCTTGCCAGTCACCAGTCACCACGTCAGGGCCTATTAACCGACTATTTTTCAAAAAACTGAGTAATTCCATGAAACTCTGTCGCAGTATCCTGACATTGAACGTATTACCTGGTTTTCCCCGATGTTTTGCATTGTTTTTTTATTGTTACGTTACGTTCTGCTTGCACAATACATGTGTCAAGAAACATCTGATTACGTATTCCATTACAACCGATTATAATTAGATTTACAGTATT
>JAHPZR010031758.1:0-51780 GCA_019787425.1 Platygyra sinensis | reverse complement strand
CGGAAAAGCCAATATAAGTGTGTCTGTTATTTAAACACGATGTTAAAGGGACATTTTTTGATAGCAATTGCCTTGAGATGGGTGTAGAAGCAATTGAGATGGATTAAAAAGACGGTAAGCTTTAATATGATATCAAGTTGGTGTCAATTGAAAATTCACGTGACCAGTTATTCACTTCCGGAAAAAGCCAATATAAGTGTGTATGTTATTTAAACACCATGGTTAAGGGAAAGTTTTCGATAGTAATTGCGTTGAGATGGGTAGACAAGTCGTTGAAATGGACTAAGAAGACGGTAAGCCTTAATATGATACCAAGTTGATGTGAATTGAAAAGTCACGTGGTCAGTTACTCACTTCCGGAAAAACCGATATATGAGTTTGAAAATAGAAAAAACCGGCGATGTTTAAAGGTCATTTTTCGATAGTAACTGCGTTGAGATGGGTGTAAAAGCCATTGAGATGGACTAAGAAGACGGTAAGCTTTAATATGACATCAAGTTGGTGTCAATTGAAAAGTCACGTGAAAAGTTATTCGCTTCCGGAAAAGCCAATATAAGGGTGTCTGTTATTTAAGCACGATGTTCAAGAGAAAGTTTGCGATAGTAATTTGGTTGAGATGGGTGTACAAACCGTTGAGATGGACTAAGAAGACAGTAAGCTTGGAAATAATATGAAGTTGAAAAGTCACGTGAGAAGTTATTTAGTTTAGAACAGAGCATATAAACAGGATCGTCTTTACAAATTCACGAGTGTCAGTGCAAATGATATGGCTTTCAATGCAGCTAGAATATGTTGTTGAACAATTGGTAAGGATATTCAACTGATTTTATCCTGTAAATTCCACTGCTGAATTTTTATTCGAATTGGCAGACAGTTTCAGCCGGTCGAGTTGGAAGATGTCGAATTGGCAGTGAATTGGTAGACAACTTCAGCTTGGTGTGATCCTTCCGGTTATATTCATTTGTACGTACCACTGATAATAACAGATTAATCTTTAAAGACATTATTAACACTGAAGCTAGTTATGGAAGAGGATTATGACCAACTTAAACCTAGTTTAGTGCTTTATAGCTAACATATTCATGAATTAACTGCCAATTAATAAGGCGAGAAATTCCTTTGTTATTTTGTCTCAAAATGTGTCACTGTGACACCAAAGTAGGTCACGCGGTTTCTTTTGTGCTTCAGTTCTGACTGAATGCCCTGATACAAAATGGCTGCTACTGATCTTAGGAGCCTCTCATCTAATCTTACTGGCGATGAACAAAGGCTGCTATAGAAACATATTCACTTCCGCGTTGCAGTTTTGTTGAAGTGAACTCGTGCCAACATGATGATTCAGGCTTATAAAGGCTATGTGATCAAGTTACTTGCCTATGGAACAATATTTTCACAACTGAGAATAACAGGTAAATGCATTGCACTTTTACTTCGTTTCGCCGGTATATTAGATAGCTGTACATATAAATACGTAGCGTCGAACGGCCGATAGTCTCAATCGGGCGATAAGTAAGGCTCACACTCGGTCGAAAGTTGATCGATGTATAAATATTTTCCGCTTTAAACTTAATTGACTCAGACGTAAATCGACTGTCGACCAACTACTTGCTTGCGCCTTTTGTACTGTACAGTTAGTTCACATCGCTTTTTCCTTCAGCTTGGTACTTGCATGTATCAATGCTGCCGCTTATATCTTTTTCCCAGTATTGACTGCAACAGTTATGAAAAACTTCGCGCTAACCCGACATTGAATTGAATCGCCTCCTATATGCCGAATAGTGAGACGTTTGTTTCAGCTGTGCTGGCTCGACTGAAGTTTTTCTAGGTCCTTTTACTCTATTCCTGAGCAAAACCATGTTATCCTTCCTTTGTAACCACTAATCACTGAACTCTGGAACATACGTAGCGCCGGTTGTGTAATATAACAGACGGTTCAGACACTGCATGCAGCACAAGTGTTATATTTTCATACTATAATAAAACTGAATCAGATTGTATGTAAATTTAGATGAATGTAACTGACAGATGATTAAACAATGCATAAGATCAAGTTCTCAAAAAGTACTTGAGGGTACTTTTAGAGAAATTTCGGGAAAAAAAACCCTTCATCAATTGCAAATCTGCAGCCTTAAACAAACGTTATTGTTCACGTGCGTCTAATCGCGTAGATGCTCGTGAAAATACTACGCGAGAGGGCAAGTGAGTTCTTATTAATAATAATAATAATAATAATTTTATTGCTTCTATAGCGCACGATACATAAGAAATGCTCTCGTGCGCTTTACAATGACAAAAACTAGAATTCTACTATTTACAGTCAAATCAGTTACATAAAAATGGAAAAATCTAAAGCTAATTAATATTCCAACTATAAACTAACTATTCAACTATTCGTAAAGGAGCATTCAGTTGAACTCGAATCCAATATTCAAGGCCCCAGGAGCTAGTGTTCCCCGGATAGGAAGATAAGCCGCATCTCCTCGCGCTTTATTGCAGCCGTCCCATCCTGCGCCTGCCTTACTACGGAGACACTCGTGCCTTATTGTCATCAAGGGGTTAAATCGCTCATCAACGCCACCCCCCCCCCCCCCCCCCTGGCGGAGAGGGTTCTGCTTGTAACCAACCACTGGATGAACATGCTTACCAAGACGGTCTGTAATCCAAAGACCGGTTTCGCCGACGTACAAATCGTGACAGCGTTGGCAAGCGATGACATAGATGACTCCGGCCGCAGTGCAATCGTACCGTCTCTTTAGGCGACTATCTACGTTAGCGCATCGCCCGCAATGCCGCGACTTCTATGTGACTTGCGCGCGTAAATTCAAACTGAATAATGATCTCAGCTGTGCAGATAAGATGAAAAATGGCCGAAATTTGCAAATCGTATGTATGTTTTGCGGAATTACGAGCTTATTAGTCAAGGCTCGCAAAAGTTTGCATATGGCTTTTGAAGATGACGCATCAGTAGAAAATATGAGACCTTTTCTGAGATTTTACCGAAGTCAGACCCAGTCGCAAATTTTATTTGAATTTGGTCCATTTCAAGGAATTTTTGTATGGGAGAAAACTTTGAAGCTAAATTTTTTTTGGCTCGCGCGCTTGACCAAAAAGTTTGCATATGTTAGTCATATGTGTGGCTCCGCAGTTTCTGGCAAGGAAATATTCCAGTAGGTTTGACTTGGGCAAGATAACTGGTAGGTGCTGAGAAAAAGGATGTCTCGGAAACTTCTATCTCAGGATTAGGAAGCTCTTGAAAATAATTTTGTTGATTTCCTGGTTCTTTGGGGACATTCTCGGAACGTTCAGTTCTGCTATATCGTTCAGTGTTCCTGAATACTCTTTTACGGCTAATCCTCTTATGGCTGGTGGTAATCAGAGTATGAAATCTAAAATTTAAGGACTTTCTTTACGGATAAGTTCCACTTTCCGTTAGAATACGTAAATTCAGAAATACAGGAACTAGTGTCTAGACATCTCACTTAAATTCCTTTAGCGTGACGTGATTTTGGAGGGCAAACAAAGTGTTGGTGCCAACTTAATGTGAGCTTCGCCCACAGAAAAGTCCCTAACTCTTGGAGTCTAAAATCGTTTTAGTGTCATTCTTGGATTTCTAGTACACGGTTCCGGCGAGTCTCTGATATTACCATTCATCCCCCCTTTAAGACGAGTTACCTGCAGTAAAACGCTGAAAATGACAA
The DNA here is from genome assembly GCA_019787425.1 of Platygyra sinensis. Classification (NCBI taxonomy): domain Eukaryota; kingdom Metazoa; phylum Cnidaria; class Anthozoa; order Scleractinia; family Merulinidae; genus Platygyra; species Platygyra sinensis. The sequence continues at coordinate 48,082 of JAHPZR010031758.1, read as the reverse complement.
TTATCTCGCCTTTCCTAGGAACCAGTCTGTCGGTACGTATGTCGGCCTGTTGTTCAGTTTGGTTTTTAACCTTTCGGTTGCCATGCCAGGGTCACGGTTCCATTTCTCCAGACAGATCACATTAAATCCAGGATGCTGCGTAACGCACTTAAGAGCTGTTCCATCTGGAAGGTCTTGAAGAACGTTAAACTCGTGCATAGGCTTTTGTTGGTGTAAGGTTTTTTTTTTTTTTTTTTTTTTTTTTTCGGTTTGCCTAATCGATACATAACTGTTTACATATAATATAGCCATTAGAGGCAACTATTTACCCAACACTGTGAAAGCAATTCGCAAATTCGCTCGCGTCTCTAAATTTCGCAGCTTCCACGAAACCAACACACAAAAAACGAAATATATTTTTTTACAACTTGGTCGGATGCTCTGATTCAAGCCTCCGTCGGTAGCAGGCGAAGACGGAGAGGGAGCGCGTAAGAAAGAGGAGGCCAAGACTCTTCCACTCTTGTTGCTAAATAAGGGAAAGAAGATTGCCACTTCTGAGTTGCTGTTTCTTGGTGTTCTTTAGCTTCTTTGTCAGGCAGTAGCAATAATCCGCTTGATGAATCTGAAAATCAATTAAACCGAAAAGCGTAAGTTAACTATATCGCTATCGTTTTGAATTGTAACTCTAATTAAACGCCTTACTGAATTAAACTATTACACTCTTAGCAAAATTTACCGCTTACTTCTTAGTAGTGAATCATACACCTTGAAATTTTTCTTTCAATGGTCCACTAGCAACAGTGTATTGCATTACAAATATCATTGGCCGAAAAGAAAGAAACGCTCCAATCGAAAATCTGTGGAGTTCAAATACTGAAGTTAGTTTGGATTATAACCAACTTGGTGGTAGGATTCTCGACTCATTGACCATTTAGCATTTTCTTCCAAACGAACTCATGGATCAGTCTTACGGAATGTTGCTTTATTGTTTTGTCTCAGCACGTGTCATTGTCAGGATTGAAAAGAATGAATCGTTTACCTTTGTCCTTTGTTGTTATCCTGACAAGGAAAACTGCTACCCACGTCATTCGAAACACTGTAGCGCTAAACTCGCACTTAGGCCTTTGTTGTGTAATTTTTTTTTTTTTTCCGGTTTACATAACTGTTTACATATAATATAGAAATTAGATTATAACCAGCTTGGTGGTAGACTTCTCGACTCATTGACCAATTAGCATTTTGTTCTTAACGAACTCATGGATCAGTCTTGCGGAACGTTGCTTTGTTGTTTTGTCTCAGCATGTGTCATTGTCACGCGCTGCATTATCATTCAGTGGTACTAGTAGTTCACGCAATTCTTTGCTTCCTGGATACCCCTGCTACAAAATGGCTGGCATTGACAGACAACAAAGGCTGCCATAGAGACAGAATCTCTTCCGTGTTGCATGCTGTCTTCTTGGTGAACGGCAGCGAACATGGCGACTCAGGATTATTTGTGCAAGTTACTTGCTTGTGGAATGTTACTTTCTCAACTGAACGTAACAGGTATTAACTGTAGCTTAAGCTTTGAGCTTTAAATATAGCAGCTGTACTAACGTCTGTGTATGTAGATACGTAGTGGGTCTATCGATAGTGTCTGGTCATGCAATTCAGGGCCTAAACGCGTTGAAAATCGAATGAATTGTAAAAATTATACTGTCAGTGTTCGCTTTAAGCTCTGCCAGAAGCGCACATTAACAGTCGATCGACTCGGAAAGTTTTCATGAGGTACACATTGTTCGTATTACTCTTTCCTTCCGTTAAGTCAAAGCCTATTATAATTATAATATCTTCAAGTATTATTGCCAATATCTCTATCTACTTTTGATGGAAAAAAGATGACATAACTGCACATTAATTGCTTCGAGTTGTCAAGCTTTGCAATGCATCATTGGTCAGAAGTCAATTTTATTGTTTAGTATTTATTATCAAATTACTGAGACTATGCGCGCCCTGATTGGTTAAAATGATATTGTTTATTGTAGAGGTAAACACGATACGCAGCACTAAGTGAGAACTATTAAAAGACTAAATATAAGAAAAAAAATTAAAAACTCTTTGGAAAAGAGAATTTTGGCAATGGAAGTATATTTTAAGGAGTGATATTGGTTCTTTTTTACTACGGTGTTTCCTGAAAAAAAAAAATTGAAAAGTGTTTTTTCGTGTTTCTGTAGAACTGGGCGAATGCAAAGAAATATGCGCCTCGCCCTGCGACTTGAACTCCCACAGCATTTCTCGTTCTTCCAAACTTCCGCTCGCGTTTCTATTTAACAATTTGATCGTGAGCTCGAGATTTCCATCGTGTGACAGTTGACGAGGACAGCCTGAGTCAACTGTCCCGCATAGAAATCGAGAGCGAATAATCTAATTGCTTTTTTATCAATCTACTGCTTAGTCGTTAAAAGCGTCATCTAAATCCTGCTAGGCTACTCTGCACTATCTACAGCAGAAAATATATTGTCAAAGTGAGTAGCGTATAGCCAATCAGAAAACGGCATTTGTGATGGAACACTAGTATATTTATAATAATACTTGATAGAAACAGGAATTTACTTTGGTTGAAACACTGATGCAAAGTAGTTTTATGGTGAAAAATTACGTTAGTCTTTACGCAAAAAAAAAAAAACACACTGGCATGGATGAATTAAGAGAAAACCTCGGAAAAAAAAGCAGCAAGCATTAAATGATCTTGATATACCTCCCAAAAACGTTTTCCGATTGGAGGAGAACATGTCACGTGCCGTGGGTCAAAACGCACTAACTCCCCAGGGCGAGTAAAACTAACTCCCTAGGAAAACAACAACTTAAACTTTTGACTCGCTCATTATCTGGCCGTGTTCCTTGAAACCGCGGTAGCTCAGTAATTTGTGAGCCAGCCGGTGTCAAGCAAACAATTTCCTCGCAGTTTTTTTGAGTTGGGAGTTATGACAAAACACTTAATTACTGGTCTTGAGGGAAACAACAAGTTATGTTTCTCCCGGCTTCGTTTCGAGAAACATTGTGGGTCTCGTGGAAACAAAACTCACAATTCCCTTGGGGCCAACATTGAATGCATAAGGTTGAGTAAAATAAAATGACGGTAAATGATAAAGATGGATATTGAATTTTTCCTGAAAGATAGATACTTTCAAGTCAGCTCTCCCATGGCTACCCTTGACATCTTTATTTTTTTTTTAAAACATTGCTGTCTTGAGGAGGAAAGTTTATTTAAACTTAAGTAAATTTGTGAATAGAGCTGTTCTGACCGAGCTCAGAATATTAAGTTATCATCGTGACTATCATCTCTTTTCACGCCAGTAGGTGAAAAGGTCTCCGGACAGTCGAGTACCAACCGTGAGAAGTCGTGAGTGTGCGCTGTTAAAATATCGCAGGGTGTTTAATTGGTTTCTGCATGATAGAAAGAGGGGATGTAAGAAGAGAAGGAGAATATTAAAGATTTTAATATCTGCATGTCGGCATGTACGTTACTTGCTTATGCCACATTATCTTCTCAAACAAAAAAAAAATAAAAATAAATAACGGGTATTTGGCTATTATTGTTATTCAGGATGAGCTTTGCTACTCTTAAGTGTGGCACCTTTATACCTGTCCAAACTTTTGACTTCACTTATTTCAGATGCTACTATCACATGGACCCTTCCTTCTCCACAACGTGGCCCGCTGCTTACAAGCGACAGCTCAGTCCGAACAACGATCCAGCAAGTAATAAACGGATCTTCTGAGGCACATTTGACATGGAACTTCACTCTCTCTGGTGAAATACTTGATCGCGTCATATTCCTAAAGGGTGCTGTCCGAATTGGTAGGAAAACATCTTCAGGAATAGTATTGATAGATCCGACAGAGAACTTTCGGGAGCATTTCGACATCAGTCGCAGTGATCCAGCAACATTGATTATTTACAATGCGACAGAAGCAGATGAAGCATTGTTTTCCTGCAAGGTGGAGACTGACATAAAGGAATGGGCTGATAGTATTCAAGTACAGATTGTTGGTAAGTGGTGGTGTGTTTCTTAGTAGAAAAGAAATGAGAAATAGGCTGGTGGTTACTAACGATCATTTTATTTCTTTGCTACCATTCATAACTTCTGGTTTTAATTAAAAATCAAATCACAGTAACAACCAAAGGACCGCCAAAGATTTCGGATATAAAGCTTATTGATTAATCAATACAGCGATAAAAACCGCCACCAATTTGGCTTTTTCCGGCATTTTTTAGAGAGTGAACATGTGATACGTCACTCGATCAGTCAATTTTGAAAAATCTAAAGAGGCCGCAAAAGATAGGAGACTAACTTTTAAAAATCATAGAAATATTATCATTTTCTGTACTATTTTTAGTATTTTTTTATTGATTTGAAGTTGCTTACAATTTTTTTTATAAACACATAATTCATAAACAAACAGTTCCTCGTTCCTTTCAAAGTGCTACTACGACCGAAAAACAATTCCTTTTTTCTTTGGATTTCAAAACTAAACACTAACTGACCCAAGTTTTAAAATCTGATTTTAAAGAGACACCTGTTTATTTTAACTGGAATTTTCTTACTTATTGGTCTGCCATTAGTAACTTTAAAATTTTGAGAGAGCTGGGTCTAGGAGAAAATGACGTCAAAGACTCACTAGTTTAAGAATGCAATGCGTGTGTACGCAGTTGAATTAATATGCAGCACGGGAGTTTTGGGCTTTCAGACTTTTAAACCCGTATTTTGCTTCTATAATAAATTGCGTTTACACGCTGTAATTTTAAGCTAGTGAGTAAATGACGTCGTTTTCTCCAGATCCAACCCTCTGAGATCTAGTCAATCAGTTTTAAACGTGAGTAATGGCAGACCGTGAAATCCAAAATTTACGCTCAAAATAAACAGCCTTTGGATAAAACTCAAAGCTCAAAACTTTGTCAGTTAGGTGTTAAGCGAACACGCTTTCAAAATCTGAAGGAAAAATCGTTGTGGCACTTTAACTCTCTGACTTTTCGATATAATACTAGTAAAGCTTCATCTTGGTAAAACAAATGTCCAATACACCCAATCCGTTAAAAGCATGTTCAGTTCGTTCCATCGGTACGGATCGTTAGGTGCCCATGGTGACGCTCCGTAGAGTACAGTTCACGGATCGTACATTGCAGTTAATTAGGGAGACTTAGAAAAATAAGACGCCATTTATGATACTGAGGAGGTCAGAACGCATAACGATCCGTTCGATCCGTAGGGATGGTTAAGTGCCCTTACGCTCTGTACAGTACAGTTCACGGATCGTATATTGCATCTTATTAGAGAGAAAGAAACATGGGTTTATCAACTGAGTTGATAATGTGAATTGGCCACCGTAAAGAGATTCGAAAGCTGACGTTTCGAGCGCTAGCCCTTCGTCGGAACGAATGGAGAGAAACACCGTTTATGATAGTGAGGGTGGCAGAAGGCTTAACGATCCGTTCAATCCGTACGGATCGTTAAGGGTTCTTACGCTCCGTAGAGTACTGTTCACGGATCGTATATTGCATCTCATTCGGGAGACTTAGAAAAAGAAACGTCGTTTGATGATAGTAAGGAGGTCAGAAGGCCCAACGATCCCTTCGATCCGTACGGATCGTTAAGTGCCCTTACGCTCCGTAGAGTAGAGTTTACAGATCGGAAAAATGCATCGCATTAGGGACACTTCAAAAAAATCCGTCATTTGATGTTAGTGAGGGAGGCAGATGGCTTAACGATCAGTTCGATCTGTACGGTTGGTAAGGTGCTTTTAGTTCCACAGAATGGAGTTTACGGATCGTACATTGCAGTTTAGAAAAGTCATCTTTTTTGTTATAGTGATTCAACAGTTCGTTAAGTGATGTTACGCTTTGGAGAGAAGAGTAATCAGTCAGAGTAACTAGCTGTTCGCCGAGATCGTTCGATTATATTCGTACAGGTAGGCTCGCTTTAATACCAAGTAGCTTGTGGAGGGATTAGTCGTAGTTCATAATTAGCGTTTGATAACTAAGGTTTGGTTAATGTACTATTGAGATTTTACGGTAATTTATTGAACGAGTCATATTTATTTGTGGCTGCGCGATAAATTGCGTCGGGTTTCGCTCAGCGAAATTATCGTTCGAGTGGTTGTCGGATGCAATCAATCCATTGCGGCTTCAATATGGCGGCTTTTTGCGTGGTGATGGTCGAATTGTTTTTGTGGAGTTAAAATAACGATTTGCGAGGTACGTAAATATGTATATGTTTTTTCATTGTAATTAGAGGAAAAGATATTTAGAATCCACCCATCTGAATTAATACATCTTGATCTTGAAAAGTATTCAAACTTTTGAACCCAACATCATTCACGAATACTTGTTTAAGAAAAATCTTGAATCAAGTCGTAGGATAAGAAACCTTGTTTTGGAATAAAAGGCAGGGCACATCTTAATTGCAGAACTGCATTGTCTTCTTATGATTTGATTCGAAAATTTGTTTCTAAAACATTGTTTCAGATTAATTGTGACCTTAGCTTATACTGTGATTGTCAAAAAGCAATAACAACATAAATTAGCTTAACATTATTTCCAGTTTCTCTTGTGACCCAAGATTTAAGCATTGGAGAAAGGGTAATTAGAACATTATCTGCTTAAATTTTGCCATGGTGTTAAACACGGCTTTATTTTCAGATTATTGATTTGTGGCAAAATGCTCAGAATGCTGGCTTTATTTGGTGTTTAGATGACTTCATGGAATGGCAATAATCGTGTTACGCTCAGGGTTTACTAGTCAGAAAAAAGTGCTGACATAATATAGTCATCTGATAGAGCGTTATTTTTTTTTTAATTTGCTTACCATATTTACTCGAATAAGCGCCGCGGCGCTTATTTAATTTTTGGCGCCTCAAATGCGGCGCTTATTCGAGGCCGGCGCAAATTTTTTTTTCTATATTTTTATTCAACGGTACACTTTCTATCTGTTAATCCTCCTATGGACTGATACTAAACTGATAACTGATAGTAAATCTAGAAAAACGAGAGAAATTGACGCGGTGAAAAAACCCCGAGAGTTTAATGATGAAGAGAGCAAAAATATCAACGATGAGAGCGGACACCTTTGTCGTTGTGGAACAAATTACAGCGTTCAGTCAATTTCGGTGTCACTGTCTCCTTTTTTATCAGAATCTACGAGCTCCAGCTTGGGAGGGTAAGCCTCTTCCACATCTAAATCTGTGCACGCGAAAGGATTTGCATCTGGTTCCCTCAAAATATTCAACTGCGTCTGAAGAATAGCTCTACCCGTGCTGCATGGCTGCCCTTCTTTCAAACAGTGGCGATGTCGTTCGAGCCATCCACAGGGAGGTTCAAGGCACAGCTTGTGAAAGAACGTTTGATAACTTCTGTTGGAACGAGCTCAGCTCAAGCGTTTAAAATCCATTGTAATATAGCTTGTCTTGGCGGGGCTCCAAGATTTCCAGCGGCAGTTTCTTCATTAATTCCAACTGTTTCCAGCCATTCATCGTACTTCTCTGTGCACGAGGACTTAAAAGGCTTATTCCAGCTTACGTCGGGTGCCTGAATGTATTTAGTGCAGCCTCCAGGCACAATTACACGATCAATTTTCTTAGATTTCAATGACTCGGTGTTGCTATCTTCCATGTGACATTCGTAGGAATCCCAGGCTAACAGCCTGCGCGATTGAATGCAAATAATCCAAGAACAGAGTCAACCCGGATCTTGGTTAACTCAGTGTCCATCCATCCGTTTGCTGACGATGCAACAACTGCTCGGAATTCCTCGAATAAGCAACGCATCGGCGTGCGGCGCTTATTCGAGGGCAGCGTTTATTAACTTTTTTGTCCCTGATGCGACACTTATTTGAAGGCGGCGCTTAACCGAGGGCGGCGCTTATTTGAGTAAATACGGTATATCTTGTCTGCTTCCGCCAGCGCACTCTAACTACGATCGATATTCACTTTCGAGCGAGAATTACGAACCGCACGCGTGTTAAGAAAGCATTTCTGGTGTTTTTCGTCACATTTAGGACGAAGAATATACACCTATTTTGTCTGTTTTTGCCAGCCCACTCTTGCTACGATCAATGTTCTCTTTTTGAGCAACGCACGCGTTTAATTTTAAGAAAGCATTTCTGGTGTTCCTCCACATTTACAACTTCGAAGAATATACACATATATATCATATCTGTGTCTGCCAGCACTCATCCGCTCTAGCTACGATCGGTATTCCCTTTCAAGCAAGAATTGCGAAGCGCACTTTTTTTAAGAAAACATTCCTGGTGTTTTCTTCACATTTAGAACGAAGAATATACACCTATTTTGTCTGTTTCTGCCAGCGCACTCTTGCTACGATCAATGTTCCTTTTGAACAAGAATTGCGAACCGTACTCGACTGCACTCCAAAGTTGTTTACTGTTGACTTAATGAGATGCACAAATTGCGAATCAAACGATCCGTTAACACACATGGCCTCTTTCGGGTAAGTGTGAATTTTTTTCTCTCCCTAATGAGATGCAATATGCGATCCGTAAACTCTATTCTCTATTCTACGGACCGCTTGGGCCCTTAACGATCCGTACGAATCGAACAAACTGAATTTGCCTTTAGCGGATCGTTATAGCCTGCGAACAGTCTCCCGGGTTCGGTTGGGTTTAGGGCGAGATAGCCGAGTGTAGTCTAGGGCGAGCGGGACGAGCCGAGAGCGGTCTGGTGAGGAGGGAGTGCGCAGGGGAGCCTGTAGACATTCCATTGATGCCGCCGTTCCGGCCATGATACCAGCTCCTGGTATCAAGATCTGATTGGTTGAGTCGATGACTGTTGACAGCTCTGAGATAAATAATTGACAGATCTTGACAACTGCTTGTAAATTAGCATAATTCTTGCCGAGACCGTCAACAACGGCTTCCGTGTGCACTGCACAGTTCACTGACGACGAATTTGAAGCAGCTTTGAGCAATTCTTTGCAACATTTTCGTCATATCTCTTGTTTGAAACGTGAGTAGAAGCTATGCCTTGAAGCTGTGGCGTAGAAGCGCGATGTTTTCGGAATTCTACAGACTGGTTTCGGGAAGAGCCTAATTTTTCAATTGCTACCGCGTCTATGATGGTAAACAGTGGTAAATAAGATAGACAGGCCAAACACGACTCCTACGGTTCGTGCCATTTGTTGATTTGCCCTTTATTTTTCGGTCTTTCGACCTTTTTGTCGCTTCACTCTTGTTCATGAAAGGCATTTCGTATTGTGTTATATGGAGAAAACTAGAGCCGTTAGATCGTGCTATGCGGCAAATTTTAAGAAGTCATAGGTTTGCATGATTTCCGCTGTTATCTGCGTGTTGCTTCGTTGAGTTTGACACCTCTATAATTTGCCATGTGTTAGAGTATTGTTTTGGCTCATTTCTCTTACAAGATTTGTTTTTTAAGTCTCCAAGTATTTGCTTTTAAGGGACAAAATATGACATTTACCGTGAACGCAGAGTTGCTTACTAGCATTCTATATTGAGACGCCGGGCCCGGCTATGATTAGAACTGTTTGCAAGTACAGTAGATAGATTGTTATCACGGGTGTCATATTTGCCCTCCCACGTTTTCCTTCGTAGCTTTACTTCGAGAAAGCTATAGGCTTGTCTAGAGAAATTCTAATGTTCCTTGCAGCTATCTGATCGAGCTTATGTTCGTGGAGCTCGATGTATAGGTTTATTTCTCCTTTGATTGTTCGGGTGCCACAGGATTTAAATTTAACTCATTACGCGCAAGTCTGGTCGACTGTGTTGCGTGTTGTATATGCCATTGTTCGGCTTAGTTCTGATTGTAGACCTCTTAAAACTTGCCGCCCAGCACGATCTAACGGCTCTAGTTTTCTCATTTTCTCGTAGGAGTCGTGTTTGGCCTGTTTACTTTATTTACCATCAATTACGGTAGACTGTTTTAAAAAGCCGATTCATCAGCGCGGGGAAACCCATCAATTTTGACAGGTTTAATTACCTCCTTGACAGATATGTAACAGACTAATCACCAAGGGGCGGAATGGTACATTGAAAACAATGTCTACAGGCTCCCCCGCGTCCCACTCGCTTCGCTCGCGGAGTCACGACTCCCACTCGCTCGCCGAATTTTTTTTTCCACTTCGCTGGGAGCCTGTTCGCAGGCTAGGATCGTTACAGTGCTGGTGTATTGGACATGGGTGGATCGCCCAATTCTATAATTTCCAAAAAATCGAAAACTATGCCGGTTTGTTCGAAAGCCGGTTAAGGGCCCATTAAAGTATCTTTTTCATGCCGTTACTAGGGAAAAATCAATTGGCTATACCTCTGCACATGTACATTATGCTTTAATTGGACCAAATATAATCATCGTACCACGCCCAATGTCACGTGACCAGAAACAGAAAAATGCATCTTACCTGAATGGCTTAAACCTTTTTTCCGTATTTTTTGTACAATAACAATTCAAAAGCCGTTTCCAAGAAAGTTAAGCATGCATTTTGGCTTATGATGAAAAATAAAGAAATGAGAAAGGAAAATGTGCCTCTTTGACCACTCTTTTGCGCATAATTTTTTTGTTTTCCCTTTTTTCGCAAAACCCATGCTTGAATTCCGAGACAATATGATGTTCTTTCGAATTGTTTTAAAATCCAGCAATTACAGTTATCTCTCGAGGAGAAAAGTTTTGCGGCAGCGGAAGTAATGACGGAATTTTCGGCGGCCTGGTACCTAAGCATTGTTGGCCAGGCTGCTAGGGCAACTTACATTCGTTGGTCAGTGTGAGTATGCAATAATTTTGCCAGTCTTCGCATCGTGGAAGATAGCGCCGGAGCTATTGTGGCCGCGAGTCAGATAAAAGCCGTCGAGCTGGATTTTTTTCTCCAGCCCGAACTGCTTCAGTTATTGCTTTTTGCACGCTCCAGTCGGCGATCCTTTTTACGAACGGTGCAATCCATTCAACAATATGGATCCACTGAGTGAAACTGACGTGATCCAGACCGACAGTCCCGCGAGTGTTATGGTAATCTTTAAAATATTGCCCATTGACAAGGAATGAAAGAGCAACGAAATTACGTACTGTAGATCTTGGGCGATTTGTGGCTTTAACGACAGGAATGCTACTCTTCAAGTTGACTTTTTTTCCCACATCGACTACACTCGAACTCGAACTCTTCAACTGTGTTTTGTTTTCACCGAACAAAATTCGAATTCAGTTTCTTTTTCACAGTCACAGTGAAGTACTGTTAAGTAGGTTCTCAAGCGAGGTCGATGTTGTATTAGGAGAAGTTGTCTATCACAAGTTTCGAGCTCACCATTAGTAGTCAAGTTTTCTATCCGGCCGAGTGGTTAGCATTTTTGATGTAAGAATGAAATTCCTGAAATAGAGCTGCTTTCCAAAATAATTTTCAAGCCTCCTTGCTCACTGTCTGCTGACCTCTGCTGCTTCATGCTGTCTTTGGTGAGTGGTTGCAATTTAGTGGCCTCGATAGCTTCGTTTATTTGTATTAAGCTTATATCTAAGCAGTGGAGTTTCTCCGGTTCGGAAGAACAGTTCACGGACACAGGGGTCGCACAGTCTTATCGCAGACGAATTCAGGAAGTTTCGGAGCGGTCAAAAGGCCACGGACACAATGTTTGCAGGTGGTTATAGCGTAATACTAATTTTAGTGTGTCTCCGCATGGAGATTTCGATTCCTAACCTGACACTAGAAATCGTGTGCTGTTGCCTTTTCGAACTGAATTTCCCCATCAACATGCAGCCATCGCTGCGGCTTTCTGTTAATACGTCCGTACGTGGATGATGTTCTCAAGCAAAACAGCTAAGTTTAAAAAATAAAGGCACCAATCACATGTTGTAACCGTAAAGAAGAACACTAATCAAAAACTGTCTAAACAAATGTGAGCAAAAAGTGTTTTTTGTGTTTCTTTCAGCGAAGTAAAAAAGTTAAACAGCGACTTGAATCGGCGACGGGCCGGCGCCAAAAAAAGCGCGCGAAAAAATTTTGGCTGACCGGAACTGAATTTGCCCCTGGGTAGCAACCGTGTAGCTTAGCAACGAGATACTTTAATGGGCCCTTAACGTTAACCCAGGATTAAACGTTAACTACATTTTTTTTTCCTTGTTTAAAAATGTTTTCATCTCTAACGTTTGGTGTAGTTTGAGATTTCTACATCTTAACACTAAAGAGCAAACAATATAAACAGAACAGCTCACCAAAAAGTGACAAAACTGAAATAAAAAATCTAGCTAACCCTGGGTTAGCTTAATCAGGCTTTGAACAACCCGGCCCTGATGTTTATCTTAGCCTGCTTACAGGCTCTTCTTTTAGTTGCCACACCAAGAGCCTGCACGCAGGCTATATTTATACCATTCTCGGAGACCTACGGGTAGCTACGAAGACGTAGGGTTTTCAGTCTCCCGCTCTTCTCAGCCTCCCGCTCTTGTTGTAAACTTTCTTCCGAACATACCACTCGCCAGAAAATATCATCTTCCTGACTAGCTGCCCGTGAGTCTCCAGGAATTTATTTATCCTTCATTTCATGAGGAAACCAGAGGGAACAAAGATCTTTATTACAAAGGCAAAAACGCGCTCTGTTTTGATGCGTTATATTTCGTAGGAAATCATTTCAGTCTTTCAGTTAGTCAATATATTGCAACCCAGCCGAATGACAACTTAAGGAGTCACTTAACGCAGTCACGTCGCACTCGATACGTGTATATAAATCATTAACATTTGATTGATTCCTCTAATCGTGAGTTTGGGAAGCCTGTGCGGTTAGCAGAACTATTGCGAATTTTATTTTGCGAGTGTTTCTCGTGTCAATGTTTACAGTCACTTTGTGACAACATTATTCGTTCCCAAAGACCGAAAGTGTCTTTGAGCTTTCATAAACGTGATCACATTTTAACTGAACTCAATTCCTGAAGGAACCAATGCGCGGAAGACTGGACTGAACTTTAGCGAAGTTCCGCTAAATGCGAAAACCCCGATGGTCTGACATGGTGTAACAAACCGCCCAAGCTAAAAGATGTATATGTTGTGGTTTGAATTTTTTTTTTAAATTTAATTTTGAAACCAGTTTAAATTTTTCAAACTGGGTTGAAATTTTTCAAACCAGATAAAAATTTTCAAACCAGTTTATTTTTTTTGTCAACTATCTATAAAAAAGCGAAAGTAACTCTTCACATTTCTCTATCCTTTTCTCTCCTATTCTCGCTGAGTTCCACCTGAACCTGCCAACCTCTGGATCTGCTTCCCACTGTCATTACCATTTGGCCATGAAAGCACTGGATGCAAGAACTGTCATACTTGTTTTAATTATCAGTTCATCAACCCAAGCCCCTGGGAGGCACGGTGGCCTCACGGTTAGTGCGCTCGACTCCGGAGCGAGTGGTCCGGGTTCGAGCCCTGGCCGGGGACATTGTGTTGCGTTCTTGGGCAAGACACTTTACTCTCACGGTGCCTCTCTCCACCCAGGTGTATAAATGGGTACCGAATTAATGCTAGGGGTAACCCTGCGATGGACTAGCATCCCATCCAGGGGGAGTAGAAATACTCCCAGTCGCTTCATGCTATAGAAACCGGGATAAGCTCCGGCCTGATGGGCCACTTGGCTCGAATGCAGTCTACCCCAAGCCCCTCTCATATAAATTTTAATTTATTGATAAATACATGTAAATTTTGATTTATTCATACATGAATTTGTCTTAATTACTATGAAGGCGCAATTCCAAATAAGTAGTTAGGTAGGCCTAACCACTAACCTGAGAGCTCAACCCAAACTACTAAGTCATGTGCAAAATTGCCAGCCTAACATCAAAGCTAACCATTCTAATTAAGTGCTTAGGCCTAATCACTAACTTGAGTGCTTAACCCAAATTACTAAGACAGATGCTCACATCCTGCTCAAAATGGAAAATTAAACTGGTTTAAAAATTTCAACCCAGTTTAAAAAATATGAACCAGTTTAAAAAATTTAAACTGGTTTAACAAGAATTAAACCAAAAATTAAATTCAAACCACAACATATATTAACGAAATAAGTCTAGCGTTTTAAATGTTTCTTAAACTTAAAATAATTCATCAGGTTTAGACAAAGGAAATCACGACTGTGATAGTGTCTAGATTTCTGATCTTAATTAGCAAAGACTTTATCTTGTAAATAATTTTAATGGTTAAAAATCTAACTTGCTTTTGGTGTCCGCAATTAACCGCAATGCTAACTCTCATTGACACGAAATAAAGTTATTTTCATTATCATCATCAATATCAATATCAGTATCAGTATCATGATCTTGATCATGATCATGATCATGATCATGATCATGATCATTATCAGCGTTAGTATTAGTATCAGTATCAGTATCCTTATCAGTATCCGTATCAGCATAGTTATTATCGATCCTTATAGTTATTGTTATTAGTATTAAGGCTTCGTAGCAGCACGAAGTAAGATATCGCTTTCATGAACCACACGATGCTTTTTTTTTGGACGACAATTTTTCTTTTTGACATAACTAACCTTGCCATAACGTTAAGGAGGAATTTGTTCCCTTTCAGCGTTATCGAGAAAAGTTCTTAGCAATTTCTCCCCGATTCCTCTGCTGCTCCTAAGGACAACTGTTTGTATTTTAAATTAACTACGTACATCGGTTCTTTTTCCATCACAAAGCAACTCAAAGTTAAGAAATCGATTGGCACATTTTGCAGTGACCCTGTCATTAAGTTGGTGTTCACCCCGCTTAAGATCAGGAGTTGGTTTAAGAAACAAAGATCCTATCCCTGCGGGTTTACGATTGCGAGTCATTTACAAGTTTTCATTGCAGGCTGTGTGCCTGTTATATTTTTGAGACCAATAGGCACTTCTCCACTCGCATCCGTGAACATCTCTGACAAACATTCCCACATCTTTAAGCATCTGAGAAGTTCTGCAAATTGTCGCTTCCTTTATTCAGAAGATTGTTTTAAAATCCTCGACTTTGCTTCCATAAGCTTGCAATTGAATACTCCGCTACACGTTGTATTTTCCACTCTCTTCTCGTTGTTTGAAAATGTGGTCGATCACGTCTGTCGTGTTTGATATAGTACTTTATAAGACGTTAAGAAATGAGCTGGTATTCTCTCTCAGAGGGGGATGAATAGGGGTATGTAAACCCGCCGATCCGCTAAAATTAATGGCTGAATCCGTCGATCCGCTCAAAAAATCAACAAAATCCGTATCCGCAAATTGTTTGCCGCGTTAGATGCATGCGTGCATCATATCGTGTTTAGCGTTCAGAATGACTATCAACGCAATATCTATGCCACCAACGTCTGTATCGAAACAAAATCTTGCAGATACGAGAAAAAGAGCAACTTATGGCCAATGCCATGCACCTCAGTACTGATCAATAGCACACCGGTGAATTTAAATTATCTGTTGACCCTTTCAACACGTTGGATCGTGTTAGTGATTAAATAAAAAATAACAATACTTTTACATCAGAAACCAGTTGTTGATCCTGATTTGTCACCCAAAACGTGTAGTAGTTCCCAGAAGGAAAGTTGACCGTCTGTCAAGTTCTGGAATGTGTGAGCCCCCACCCTCTACTTCCTCATCCTCGTCAGTACTTGAATCATACTCTCATACTGCAGTCTCCTCGAGATATTTGAAGCTGTCCCTGATAAATCATTTCTGGCATCGTGCCATGTCGGGCCATGGTTGTGTCCTCGCGGTTTTGTCTTTGTCTTACGGCAGATCCATTTGCTAAAGCATAGTTCCGCATTTCTTCTACTGCTTTGTCCGAGAGTTTTACATTTGCGAGCTGTGGGATGGAGGGAAGCTGCGATAAGGGAATGTCATGTTCTGGGCCTGGATACCAGGAGCTCTATTCACTTATATAGTAATAAACTGTCGAGGCCGAAAGGCGCTTAGTTGCCAAGGTCTCTGCTGTACTCCTTCTTTGACAGCAACGGATGTTTGATGTGGCTAGTAGAGTGCAGATGTTCGACGTCAAGCTTACTGCAGCTGAGAAGATTGGTGGCATCAAAAGACATCGTAGAGAACAGTGAAGTCATTCTCTCCAGTCCCCAGACTATCATATCGACAGACCTAACTGTTGCAGCAGAAAACTATGCCTTGGGGTCCATTCAGTGTTATTTTGGAGCATCCCTCTACATACCGAACCGAGTTTTCGTACTGGGTGGGGATTTCTTTGCAAAATCTGACCTTTTCCACGGCCTCTGGCGATGTTGTTGGTGAAGGAGATTGTCCCTTCTTATGCACTGTTTCGGAATTTGGCGTGATTACCTTTAACGAGTTTGACCTGAGCGTCGCAAACATACACAACCGAGTCTAACTCCATAAATGTCCAGTACTGGCCACGAAATCCCAGGGTTCTACACTTTCTTTTTAATTCCACACTTCTACATGTTTAGAAGTGTAGAATACCTTGACAAACCAGGGATTTTCACGACCTTTCCCCATGCTTTCCACGGTTGTCATTCTTTACTTAGTTCAACACTTCTCTACGTATAGAAGTGTAGAATACTGTGACAAACCAGGGATTTTCACGACCTTTTCCCCATCCTTTCCACGGTTGTCATTCTTTACTTAGTTCCACACTTCTCTATGTATAGAAGTGTAGAATACCGTGACAAACTAGGGATTTTCACGACCTTTTCCCCATCCTTTCCACGGTTGTCATTCTTTACTTAGTTCCACACTTCTCTATGTGCACGAGTGTAGAATACCGTGAACAAACTAGGGATTTTCACGACCTTTCCGCATGCTTTCCACGGTTGTCATTCTTTACTTAGTTCCACACTTCTCTATGTGTACAAGTGTAGAATACCGTGAAAAACTAGGGATTTTCACGATCTTTTCCCCATCCTTTCCACGTGCGGTTGTCATTCTTTACTTAGTTCCACACTTCTCTATGTGTAGAAGTGTAGAATACCGTGACAAACTAGGGATTTTCACGACCTTTTCCCCATCCTTTCACGTGCGGTTGTCATTCTTTACTTAGTTCCACACTTCTCTATGTGTACAAGTGTAGAATACCGTGACAAACTAGGGATTTTCACGACCTTTTCCCCATCCTTTCCACGTGCGGTTGTCATTATTTACTAGTTCCACACTTCTCTATGTGTAGAAGTGTAGAATACCGTGACAAACTAGGGATGGACTTTCACGACCTTTTCCCCATGCTTTCCACTGTTGTCATTCTTAACTTAGTTTCCACACTTCTCTATGTGTACAAGTGTAGAATACCGTGAACACACTAGGGATTTTCACGACCTTTACCCCATCCTTTTGTCGGTTGTCATTCTTTACTTAGTACCACACTTCTCTATGTGTAGAAGTGAAAAATACCTTGACAACCAGGGATTTTCACGACCTTTTCCCCATCCTTTCACGGTTGTCATTCTTTCTTAGTTCCACACTTCTCTATGTGTAGAAGTGTAGAATACCGTGACAAAACTAGGGATTTTCACGACCTTTTCCCCATCCTTTCCACGGTTGTGTCATTCTTTACTTATTTCCACACTTTCTCTATAGGGTAGCACGTGTAGAATACCGTGACAAACTAGGGATTTTCACGACGCTTTTCCCCATCCTTTTCCACGTGACGGTTGTCATGTCTGTTACTTAGTTCCACACTTCCTCTATGTGTACAAGTGTCGAATCCCGTGACAAACTAGGGAATCGGACTTTCACGACCTTTTCCCCCCATGCTTTCACGGTTGTCATTGCCTTACTGGGGGGAGTTTCCACACTTTTTTTTTTTTCCCCTCTATGTGTACAAGTGTTAGAATACTCGTTGCCAAACTATGGTATGGACTTTCACGATCCCTTTTCCCCATGCTTTCATCGGTTGTCCATTCTTAACTTAGTTGCCACACTTCTCTATGTGTAACAAGTGTAGAATACCGTGACAAACTAGGGATTTTCACGACCTTTACGCCATCCTTTTGTCGGTTGTCATTCTTTACTTAGTACCGACACTTCTCTATGTGTTACAAGTGAAAAATACCTTGACCAAACCCATGGGGGGGGAATTTTCACGACCTTTTTCCACGTATCCCTTTCACGGTTTGTCATTCTTTACTTAGTTCCACACTTCTCTATGTTGTAGAAGTGTAGAATACCGTGACAACTAGGCGATCTTCACGACCATTTCCCCATCCTTATCCACGGTTGTCATTCTTGTACTTAGTCCCACCACTTCACTAGTTAGAGAAGTGTAAGAATACCGTGACAAACTATGGATTTTTCAAAACCTTTTGCCCACACTTCTCTACTGTATCTAAGTGTAAAATACTGTGACAAACTAGGGATATGTCACGACGCATTTCGCCATCCTTTCGTCGGTTTCGTCATTCTTTACTTAGTTTACACACTTCCTCTACGTATAGAAGTGGTAGAATACCCGTGACAACTAGGGATTTTCACGACATTTTCCCCATCCTTTTGTCAGCTGTCATTTCTTTACTTAGTTCCCACGCTTCAACTATGTGTAGAAGTGTAGAGATACCGTGACTAAACTAGGTTTTTCACGACCTTTTCCCGCATTTCTTTGTCAGACGATTGTCGGGGGGGGTTCTTTACTTGAGTTCCAACACTTCTCTACATGTAGAGTTTTCAAAAAGGGTGTTGACAGGCCTGCACCGACTCCTGCAGTTCGCATATAGATTGCTCTTTGAGCCTTTATATGTTAAGCTCTTACTAGAGGCGTCTTTTTAGGAATTTTCCTTTGCGATATCAAATGCGGGGAGACCTCCTTGAAGATATTTCCTCAGATATTGTTGGTTCTGTAGAAGGTGCCCTTTCCCCATGAGTATGTTCTTGATGTTTAGTCGAACGCAGGGTGGTATTGGCGTTTACAAAGAGTAGTCTTTTCTTGCGTGCATTTTTTGTTCTCTCTGTTCTAGTGCTTTCTTTGCTGTCAGAGAAATTGACCCTCATGAGAGATGGTTTTTCCGACAGTTGTAGCTGGGTAATCTCCTATTCTTAACGCTGATAGTTTTGAAAAATGATTCATGTTCCTCCTAAAAGTGATTTCAAACTGAGTTTTGTTGCTTAGGAAGCCTTATACGCTTCTCCTTTTAAATAAAACTTTTTGGGTGAACTGCCTGGTGGGTGTGTGCACGAATAGAAATTTCGTAGTATTGGAAGGTCTCTGAAGGCTTGAAACTGTGTTTGCACGTCCAATGGATACAATCCTTGTTGAAATCTGCCACCTTTGTATATTTTTGTGTCCAAGCAAGTAGTGTCCTGATTTTTCTGGGAGATTTCAGCCGTTGACTTTGATTGTAGGATGGAGTGGTGTCTGCCTTTAGACAGAAATTCTTCCTATTTCGTTTTGCTCGTGTCTCATGGTGATCTGACGTCATCGATAAATATTTTCCAAAAGATTGACTTGATGCTGCTCTTGTCCGAGTATTTCTTTCTCTATTTTGGCCATGAAGATGTTAACAAAGGCTACGGCCATTTTCATACCCATGGCTGTCCCATGGTTTGAAGATAATCTTTTCCGTTAAATTGAAACGAGTTTTCTTGTAGGATCGACTGAGCATTTCTCTTAAATACCCGCGGTAGGGACTGGAGGGTTTCTATGGGTGAATTTTTTCGTATGCATTGCATATAGTGGTGAATACCCTTTCGTTGTGTATGTTCGTGTATAGGCTTGTGACGTCCATTTGAAACAAGTATGACACTGCTAGGCAGTTTCCTCTTTTCGATAAAGTTAATAAAGTCTGTATTATCTTTGAGATATCGAAGCTGGTTATTGTGCTATTGCTGAATAAGGTGTTCAACAAATGCTGAGATCTTTCAGTAGGGCTGGAACCCCTGAGACAAAAGGTCTACCGACAAGCGTCGGTTTGTAAGTGTGTAAAACACTAGTATTCGCAGAGGGTCAGGTTTTGCCATAACACGATCTAATGGCTCTATTTTTCTCCTAACAAACATACAAAGTGCCCTTCATAACAAGAGTGAAGCTACAAAAAGGTCGAGTGACCGAAAAGAAAACGGCAGATGAACAATGCCACGAACTGTAGGGCCGTGTAGGCCTGTCAACCCCATTCTACACATGATTTTTTTTATTTTTTTTTTATGGACATGGCTCCATTCCTACATCGTGGCGAGGAGATAACAGCACTCAACCAACGTACAAGGAGCACATAGAGAAGTGTGGAACGAACGTAAACAAGGGACAACCGTCGGAAAGGATGGGGGAAAAGGTCGTGAAAACCCGGTTTGTCCCAGGTATTCTGCACTTCTATACGTAGAGAAGTGTTGGAAATAAGTTAAAGAATGACAACCGTGGACAAGGATGGGGAAAAGGTCACGAAAATCTCTGGTTTGACCAAGGCTATTTTTCACTCCCCGTTGGTCTACACATAGACGAAGGGTGGAAAATGGAAAGGTGTGAGAAACCCGGGATTTTATCGGGCCAGTACTGGACCATGGCTCTCTAACTCAACGCAAAGACCAACGGGTCGTTGGAATTGGGGCATTCTGAGACAAGCCATATTTTTGGACATATTCTAGTCATTTTCTCCATTACGTGACGTCCGGACACCTAAAAGAGAGAAACTGAGATTTCTGGGAGATCATTGAGACCATCGATCCGAAACTTCACTAACGACCAAAAAGCCAAAATCCGGGTCCAAACAAAGGGATAAAAATACCGTGCGCCCCCGCTGGGATCATAGGATCCGCAGAGCCGTTACAATTTTCGCTCGGAATCCAGGAATCCGAGCTAAAAGAACTGATTACCAAATCCGCCGATCCGTAGACCTATTCTCCCCCTCCTCTCAGCCAATGACTATTCAATAATTTGCCCTGTCATGTTCTAATGTTCTCAATTCTTAGAGTGAATCGGGAGCGAAGAAAACAAGTCCGAATTTGTGGCGTTCGAGGTCGAAATTTTGACTTGATACTCACCCTCAGCTGCCGTCCGTTTGTTTTTTAATTTATCTCGCTGCGGCAACAGTTTTTTTGCGGATTACCACACCAGGGCTATCACAGTCATACCAATCAATAACGTCCTCTGGGCGTCCCTTCACGCCAGCGTTACTAGCTCCTTCCCCAGTATTACACAACCTCCTAGAAATGTGCTTTATTTATTCCTAGCTTGTTTTGCTGGTGATCAACGCGAGTGCAAACCAAGCTATAGCTTATAATTGAAGGCAAAGGACTGTCGTGACACAACTATCCCTTGATGTCGTAATTGTAGATTAGGTGACGCGCAATGTTTTCGCGTGGACAACAAAATGTAAGTTTAACGGACATCAAAGAAACATAAGGGTTTTGCTTCGATGATTTTATTCAGTATAAATTGTTAAACCGAGACGTTTGAGCCGCTCTGAGTACTTCTGTTAAAAACGTACCTGAAGTACAACAAATATCATCAAACGCTGTCTCGAAAGCGGGCTTCTCAGGGGGGAAATTTTCATCCAAATTTGTTTAGGATGACGGAGAAACTACCAATATTATTTTGCCTTCTTTTAGCGTCATTCGGTCTTTAGGCAGCACCTTTTCTTTTAGGGAGTTTTAGCTGCTTGCACAGTTGTTCTTGTCACCATCAAAGGTTGGGTAAATAAGAGGAACGTCTGTTCATTTTTTAAATCTAATATTTTTTCAACAATTAGTTGTTTAAGATTAGGTATTCATGTGCTTTGTGAAAAACATATTGCAGCGGGGTTGACTCTTTATGGCATTCTTTTCAGCTGAAACTAGTTTTACCGCAGCCCCGGTGGTGACCAGCGTGTCAAGGAAGGTTCAATACCTAACTTTGCTTGTGATGAATGGAAACCCAAACTTCCAAAGGTCACTCTGGACCAGAGTATTGCTGAATGGTACTGATGGTGAAGTAGTATTCTTTGGAAAAAACCCTTGGCGTTAGTTGTAATACATCAGCAGAAGTGCTGCTGAAAATACCGATGTACAGCTTAAACGGACTAGGAAAATCCCATGAGCCATTCCTTTATATCGATGTTACTGTAAGTACAAGCATGCACTTTAATATATTAAACAACCACTATGTACTTATGCAGTCGGCCTTTTAGGCAATTCTCAGAATCATTTTTCTTTGATTTATGCATAAGGAGAAACACGAAAAGGGGAAAGCATGATTTGTACATTAAGTTTGTTATACAGATTTGCTTAACACAATGATTTCCTTATACTAAGTGAGGTAGATAGGGTGCGTGATTTTGATAGTGCTGAAAAAAGTCACATTACAGCGAGGCTTCCATTCTGCTTATAAATGTTATCTTGTATACCTTCAGATCGGCTTGTCTTTAAATTGGATTTTGGGTCAAAGCAATGATCGAAGAGTAATCTCTAATCTGAAAACGATTAATAATGGCGGAATAAGGGCAGTTTTACGTTTTCGCCGGTAAGTACCCTTTGGACAGGCCTGCGACTTTCGCCAGAATGACCTGTACGGAGGTCACGCGACAACTTGGACCAAAACTCCACAAATATATACAACAAAACATATCCGCCGGAATATATTTTCGGCCATATTATATAGGAGCGATCTTTTTGTAACGATCACGATCAAGAACCCACGGCGCTTATCGTAAAAGAGTTAGGGACTGAAGTTCCGGTGTGTGGTGGTCTGGCCTTTGTTGCTATTCGGTGAAATTGCTCGGAGATATTTAGTAAATAAACCCCTTCAGGCGGCTGGTATGTCGGCTGATAATGTCCGCGGCTGAGAGATTGTCCGAAAAATGAACATTTGGCCGAGAAGCGAAGCTTCGAGGGCAAATGTGAAATTTTGAGGACAATCTCTCAGCCAAGGACATTATCAGCCGACATACCAGCAAGCCAGAAAGGGGTTTATTTATTTTATAACCCTCCCATTAATTTTCAGTTCGCAATAAACCGCTCGTAAACTGATGATAAAAAAGCCATTGGTGATCTGATGGCGAATGCGGTGATTGACGTGAGGGAGCAAAGTAAATTTGATTGGTTTAACTAACTTTATTTCCACTGTGATTGGACCAAATTTGACAAGCTGTCAACTGAATTTAATTCTCGTAACGCCCCTTGGATCAAAAACTCGAAAACTTAGCGCTTTTGGTTCATATATTCCGACGTACTGTTCATAAACTTGACTAGAAAGAAATGTATTTCAGTCTCAGAATTTACATCTGTGAAACACGGAATGTGTAAAATCTGTAGCACTTGAAGGTGGACTGATTTTTCGTCGCTCTCTCGCTTGAAATGAAGTACTTCAGCCGGTTGTTGTTGTTTTGAGCTAAAGGTCACTGGGGTTTCATCTCGCGTTGGTTTCACGGCCTCTCTTTCCGAAGTAGAGAATGGTGTTAAACCATGCCGAATTTGCAAAACTTTCTGGAGCATTCAGACCAAGCTGCGACTGTATGGTTTTCCTTCCACTGAATTTTCTGGTTTCTGCGTAAAAAAGGTTTCAACATGGTTCAAGTGCAACTGGAATTTTTGTCTCCTTCCTCCACGCTAAAGTCGGACGCGAACGGTTGGTTTATTTTATAGTTAGTTATCACATTGTATTAAATCTTTATTTTGTAAAATGAATCGGTTTAAATTTACGTAGGACTAAATATTAAAAGTCTACTCGTGACTTTCTCCACCTTCAAAGACATTGACAGCGTATTTTGGTGACTTTATTGTACTTTCCGGAACAGCACTTGCCATCAGCTTTTTAATGTAATCATCGCTAGACTCAGTAACACCAGTTTGGTTTCCTTCCATATTAAATAAGAGAAAAGAAAAGTTGAAATTCTTGGGCTGACTGTTTTTCCTCGACGGAAACAATCAGAGGACAAATATCGACGCGGGCGGGGGTTATTGCGTGATACCTGTCCGGCAATTTAGATCACGTGACGATAAAGTAGGCCAATAACAACAATCAAAAATTAATGGGTGGGGTTATAATAGCTCATATAAAGCTATTCAGCCGGTGAAAAAAAAAATATTATTTCACTCACTCACCACTCACGGAATTGGGCCCATCGACTCAGTTGATCAGACCGTGTTGACTTATGAGACTCCTACTGGAAAGAAATGAGCACAATTGCCTCCTTCTCGCAATTCTTTTTGTCAGGTTTCAGCTTGAAGGAAGTTTGTTCGACTGCCCCCACAAATTGGACAAAAACTCAAAATAATTTACAACAAACGCATATCGGCGAAATATTTTTCAACCGGTTTTTTAAGTTTTTGTACGATCACGTTATTTCCGAAAAATGTGCTGTAACTTTCCACTAAACGAAGACCGCAGCATTTTTGTTAGCAAATCTGAAAATCCCAGAAAAAAACGTTGGGCACGAAGTCAAGTTCGTCCCCTCCCCCAAAGGTGAGTTTTTTCTCTATTTGATGGAAAAAACGCGATATTATCCAACATTGATTAGGGGGGATGGGGATGCGTGATTAAGCCTAAGTGTCCCAAGTTTTTTCTGGATTTCAGATTGCTAAAAAAAATGCAGCGTGTCTTCGTTAGTGGAAAGTTACAGCACATATTCCGAAAATAACGTGAATGCGTACCAAAAATTCAAAACGGTGATGAAAATAGTATAGCTCGCCCGATATGCGTTTGTTGTAAATATTTTGAGTTTGTGTCCCACAATTGCAACAGGGACCAGGTCCTCTCGAACAAACTCCTTCAAGCTGAAACCTGACAAAAAGAATTGCGAGAAGGAGCAATTGTGCTCATTTCGTTCCAGTAGGAGTCTCATAAGTTTCAACACGTTCTGATCAAACTGAGTCGATGGGCCAATTCCGTGAGTGTGATGTGAGGTGAAAATAATATTTTTTTTTCACCGGCTGAATAGCTTTATATGAGGCTATTATAACCCAACCCATTAAATTTGATTGATGTTATTGGCCTACTTTACGTCACGTGATCTAAATTGCCGGACAGGTATCACGCAATAACCCCCGCCCGCGTCGATATTTGTCCTCTGATTGTTTCCGTCGAGGAAAACAGTCAGCCCAAGAATTTCAACTTTTCTTTTCTCTTATTTAATATGGAAGGAAACCAAACTGGTGTTACTGAGTCTAGCGATGATTACATTAAAAAGCTGATGGCAAGTGCTGTTCCGGAAAGTACAATAAAGTCACCAAATACGCTGTCAATGTCTTTGAAGGTGGAGAAAGTCACGAGTAGACTTTTAATATTTAGTCCTACGTAAATTTAAACCGATTCATTTTACAAAATAAAGATTTATACAATGTGATAACTAACTATAAAATAAACCAACCGTTCGCGTTCCGACTTTTAGCGTGGAGGAAGGAGAGAAAAATTCCAGTTGCACTTGAACCATGTTGAAACCTTTTTTACGCAGAAACCAGAAAATCAGTGGAAGGAAAACCATACAGTCGCAGCTTGGTCTGAATGCTCCAGAAAGTTTTGCAAATTCGGCATGGTTTAACACCATTCTCTACTTCGGAAAAGAGAGGCCGTGAAAACCAACGCGAGATGAAACCCAGTGACCTTTAGCTCAAAACAACAACAACCGGCTGAAGTACTTCATTTCAAGCGAGAGAGCGACGAAAAATCAGTCCCACCTTCAAGTGCTACAGATTTTACACCATTCCGTGTTTCACAGATGTAAATTCTGAGACTGAAATACATTTCTTTCTAGTCAAGTTTATGAACAGTACGTCGGAATATATGAACCAAAGCGCTAAGTTTTCGAGTTTTTGATCCAAGGGGCGTTACGAGAATTAAATTCAGTTGACAGCTTGTCAAATTTGGCCAATCACAGTGGAAATAAAGTTAGTTAAACAATCAAATTTACTTTGCTCCCTCACGTCAATCACCGCATTCGCCATCAGATCACCAATGGCTTTTTTATCATCTGTTTACGAGCGGTTTATTGCGAACTGAAAATTAATGGGAGGGTTATAAATAAATAAACCCCTTTCTGGCTTGCTGGTATGTCGGCTGATAATGTCCTTGGCTGAGAGATTGTCCTCAAAATTTCACATTTAGCCCTCGAAGCTTCGCTTCTCGGCCAAATGTTCATTTTTCGGACAATCTCTCAGCCGCGGACATTATCAGCCGACATACCAGCCGCCTCTGAAGGGGGTTTATTTACTAAATATCTCCGAGCAATTTCACAGAATAGCAACAAAGGCCAGACCCCAACACCCGGAACTTCACATTGCCCTACTCTTTTACGATAAGCGCGCGTGGGTTCTTGATCGTGATCGTTACAAAAATCGCTTCTCCTATATAATAAGGCCGAAAAAATATTGCGCGGATATGTTTTTGTTGTATATATGTGAGTTTTGGTCCAAGTTGTCGCGTGACCTCCGTACAAGGTCATTCTGGCGAAATTCGCAGGCCTGTCCAAAGGTTACTTACCGGCGAGGTGAAACGTAAACTGCCCTTATTCCAGCCATTATGAAGTCTTTTTCGGAAATTAGAGATACTCTTCGATCATGGTTTTTTTTTTTTACTTTGACCCAAAAATCCAAATTAAAGAAAATGCGAATCTGAAGGTATTACAAAGAATAACATGTATAGCAGAATGAAGCTCGCGGTCGGTAGTGACTTTTTTCAGCACATCAAAATCACGCACCCTATCAGCCTCACTTAGTATAAGGAAAAGCATTGTAATGAATTGTTATAACAAATCTTAATGTACAAATCAGTGCTTTCCCTTTTAGTGTTTCTCCTTTAGTGGGCATAAATAAAGAAAAATGATTCTGATAATTGCCTTAAAAGGCGACTGCAATAAGTACATAGGGTTGTTTAATTATATTAAAGTGCATGCTTGTACTTAAAGTAACATCGATATAAGGGAAGGCTCATGGGATTTCCTATTCCGTTGTAAGCTGTACAGCGGTATTTTTCCAGCAGCATCCTGCTGATGTTTACAAATAACCCAAGGGTTTCCAAAGAATACTACTTCACCACAGTACCATCAGCAATACTTGGTCCAGGTGACATTTGGAGTGGATTTACCAGTTGCATCACAAAGACAAAGTTTAGAATGTGAACCTTCTTGACACTTGGTCACCACCGGGGCTCCCGGTAAAACTAGTTTCAGCTGAAAAGAATGCAATAAGAGTAACCCGTGCCAAGATTATGTTTCAAAAAGCCACATGAATACACTAATCTTTAAAACAGACTAAGTGTGGAAAAATTAGGATTTTAAAAATGAAAAGACGTCTCTTATTTACCCAACCTTGAGGGTGACAAGCAAAAAACACTATGCAAGAGTAAAAACTCCCTAAAGAAAAAGGGCTGCATAAAGACCGAATGACGCTAAAAGAAGAGCAAATTAAATATTGTAGTTTCCTCCGTACCTAAACCAAATTTGCGTGAAAATTTTCCCCACTGGAGAAGCCCGCCCCTTCGCGAGACCACGTTGATGATATTTTGTTGTACTGTTCATGGTACGTTTTACAGAAGTAGCTCAGAGCGGCTCAAACGTCTCGGTTAACCAAAAATTTATACTGAAATAAAATCATCTCGAAGCAAAACCCTTTAGTGTTTCTGATGTCCGTTAAACTTTACATTTTTTGTTTCCACGCGAAAAACATTGAGCGTCACATAATCTACAATTACGAATCAATGGGATAGTCTGTGTCACAGACAGTCTATTTGCCTCAATTTAAGTATAGCTTGGGTTTGCACTCGCAGGTTATCACCAGAAAACAAGCAGAATAAAATACAAAAGCACATTCTAGGAGGTGTGGTAATACTGGCGGAAAAGGAGCTAGTAGAAAACGCTGGCGTAAGGGCACGCCCAGATAGGACGTTATTGATTGGTTTAGGTGATAGCCCTGGTGTGGGTAATCCTCAGAAAAAACTGTTAGCCCGCGAATAAATTAAAAACAAACTGACTGGCAGCTGTGAGGGGAGGATCAAGTAGAAATTTCGACTCGAACTCCACAAATCGAGAACTTGTTTCTTCGCTCCGATTCACCTCTAAGAATTGAAGAAATTAAGGACACATGACAGGCAAGATTTGTGAATAGTCATTGGCTCAGAGGAGGGATGAATAGGTCTACGGGATCGGCGGATTTGGGGGTTAATCAGATAATTTCTAGCTCGGATTCCTGGATGTCACGAGCGAAAATTTAAGTTTAACGGGATCTGCGGGGATCCTATGATCACAAGCGGGGGGGCGCGGTATTTTTATCCCGTTGTTTGGACCCGGATTTTGGCATTTTGGTCGTTAGTGAAGTTCGGATCGTGGATCTCAATGATCTCCCAGAAAATCTCAGTTTCTCTCTTTTAGGTGTCCGGGACGTCACGTAATGGAGAAAAATGGCTAGGAAATAAGTCCAAAAATATGGCTTGTCTCAGAATGCCCCAATTCCAACGACCAGGTGGTCTTTGCGTTGAGTTAGAGAGCCATGTCCAGTACTGCCCATAAAATCCGGGTTTCTACACCTTTCCATTTACCCACTGCGTCTATGTGTAGAAGTGAAAAATAGCCTTGGTCAAACCAGAGGGATTTTCGTGACCTTTTCCCCATCCTTGTCCACGGTTGTCATTCTTTACTTAGTTCCACACATCTCTACGTATAGAAGTGCAGAATATCTGTGACAAACCAGGGATTTTCACGACCTTTTCCCCATCCTTTCCGACGGTTGTCATTGTTTACTTAGTTCCACACTTCTCTATGTGCTCCTTGACGTTGGTTGACGTGCTGTTTCTCCTCGCCCGATTGTAGAATGGAGCCATGTCCATAAAAAAAAAAAATAAAAAAAAGTCAGTGTGTAAAGAATGGGGGGGGTTGACAGTGCCTGACACGGCTTCCTACAGTTCGTCGGCATTGTTCATCTGCCGTTTTCTTTTCGGGTCACCGACGCCTTTTGTAGCTTCACTCTTGTTATGAAGGGCACTTTGTATTGTTTGTTAGGAGAAAATAGAGCCATTAGATCGTGTTTATGGCAACACCTGACCCTCTGCGAATACTAGTGTTTTACACACTTACAAACCGACGCTTGTCGGTAGACCTTTTGTCTCAGGGGTTCCAGCCCTACTGAAAAGATCTCAGCATTTGTTGACCACCTTATTCAGCCAAATAGCACAATAACCAGCTTCGTATCTCAAAGATAATACAGACTTTATTAACTTTATCGAAAAGATGAAACTGCCTAGCAGTGTCATACTTGTTTCAATGGACGTCACAAGCCTATACACGAAACATACACAACGAAAGGTATTACCACTATATGCAATGCATACGAAAAAATTTCACCATAGAAAACCCTCCAGTCCCTACCGCGGGTATTTAAGAGAAATGCTCAGTCTGATCCTACAAAGAAACTCGTTTCAATTTAACGGAAAAGATTATCTTCAAACCCCATGGGACAGCCATGGGTATGAAAATGGCCGTAGCCTTGTTAACATCTTCATGGCCAAAATAGAGAAAGAAATACTCGGACAGAGCAGCTCAAGTCAATCTTTTGGAAAATATTATCGATGACGTCATATCACATGAGACACGAGCAAAAACGAAATAGAAGAATTTCTTCTAAAGGCAAACAACTTCATCCTACAATCAAATTCACGGCTGAAATCTCAGAAACAGAAACTACTTTCTTGGACACAAAAAATACAAAGGTGTCAGATTCAACAAGGATTTGTATCCTTGACGTGCAAACACATTTCAAGCCTTCAGAGACCTTCCAATACACGAATTTCTATTCGTAGCCACCCACCAGCGTTCACAAAAAGTTTTATTAAAGGAGAAGCGTAAAGGCTTCTAAGAACAAACTCATTTGAAATCACTTTTTAGGAGGAACATGAATAATTTTCAAACGCGTTTAGAATAGAGATTACCCAGCTACAACTGTGAGAAAAACATCTCTCAGAGGTCAATTCTCTGACAGAAGAAAGCACTAGAACAGAGAAACAAAAATGCACGCAAGAAAATACTACTCTTTGTAACGCCAATACACCCTGCGTTGCCTAACCTCAAGAACATACTCATGGGGAAATGGCACCTTCTACAGAACCAACAATATCTGAGGAATATCTTCAGGAGTCTCCCCTCATTTGATATCGCAAAGGAAAATTCCTAAAGACGCTCTAGTAAGAGCTTAACTATAAAGGCTCAAAGAGCAATCTATATTGCGAACTGCAGGAGTCGTGCAGGACTGTCAACACCTTTTTTAAAACTCTACATGTAGAGAAGTGTTGAACTAAGTAAAGAACGACAATCGTCGAAAGAAATGGGGAAAAGGTCGTGAAAAACCTAGTTTGTCACGGTATTCTACACTTCTACACATAGTGAAGAGTGGAACTAAGTAAAGAATGACAGCTGACAAAAGGATGGGGAAATGTCGTGAAAATCCCTAGTTTGTCACGGTATTCTACACTTCTATACGTAGAGAAGTGTGTAACTAAGTAAAGAATGACAACCGACGAAAGGATGGCGAAATGGTCGTGAAATCCCTAGTTTGTCACAGTATTTACACTTATATACGTAGAGAAGTGTGGGAAAAGTTTTGAAAATCCCTAGTTTGTCACGTATTCTAACTTCTATACATAGTGAAGTGTGGGACTAAGTAAAAGAATGACAACCGTGGAAAGGATGGGGAAAAGGTCGTGAAATCCCTAGTTTGTCACGGTATTCTACACTTCTACACATAGAGAAGTGTGGAACTAAGTAAAGAATGACAACCGTGGAAAGGATAGGGAAAAGGTCGTGAAAATCCCTGGTTTTGTCAAGGTATTTTTCACTCTACAACATAGAGAAATGTGGTGGTACTAAAGTTAAAGAATGACAACCGACACACAAGGATGGGGTAAAGGTCGTGAAAATCCCTAGTTTGTCACGGTATTCTCCACTTGTTACACATAGAGAAGTGTGGAACTAAGATTAAGAAAGGACAACGCGTTGGAAAGCATGGTGAAAAGGTCGGAAAGTCCATCCATAGTTTGGCAACGAGTAGTCTACACTTGTACACATAGAGAAGTAGTGGAAACTCCCCCCAGTAAGGAATGACAACCGTGAAAGCATGGGAAAGGTCCGTGAAAGTCCATTCCCTAGTTTGGTCACGGTATTCGACACTTGTACACATAGAGGAAGTGTGGAACTAAGTAAAGACATGACAACCGCACGTGGAAAAGGATGGGGAAAAGCGTCGTGAAAATCCCTAGTTTGTCACGGTATTCTACACTTGTACCACATAGAGAAGTGTGGAATAAGTAAAGAATGACAACCGTGGAAAGGATGGGGAAAAAGGTCGTGAAAATCCCTAGTTTGTCACGGTATTCTACACTTCTACACATAGAGAAGTGTGGAACTAAGTAAAGAATGACAACCGTGGAAAGGATGGGGAAAAGGTCGTGAAAATCCCTGGTTTTGTCAAGGTATTTTTCACTTCTACACATAGAGAAGTGTGGTACTAAGTAAAGAATGACAACCGACAAAAGGATGGGGTAAAGGTCGTGAAAATCCCTAGTGTGTTCACGGTATTCTACACTTGTACACATAGAGAAGTGTGGAACTAAGTTAAGAATGACAACAGTGGAAAGCATGGGAAAAGGTCGTGAAAGTCCATCCCTAGTTTGTCACGGTATTCTACACTTCTACACATAGAGAAGTGTGGAACTAAGTAAATAATGACAAACCGCACGTGGAAAGGATGGGGAAAAGGTCGTGAAAATCCCTAGTTTGTCACGGTATTCTACACTTGTACACATAGAGAAGTGTGGAACTAAGTAAAGAATGACAACCGCACGTGGAAAGGATGGGGAAAAGGTCGTGAAAATCCCTAGTTTGTCACGGTATTCTACACTTCTACACATAGAGAAGTGTGGAACTAAGTAAAGAATGACAACCGCACGTGGAAAGGATGGGGAAAAGATCGTGAAAATC
Organism: Platygyra sinensis; assembly: GCA_019787425.1. NCBI lineage: Eukaryota > Metazoa > Cnidaria > Anthozoa > Scleractinia > Merulinidae > Platygyra > Platygyra sinensis. Next base: position 16,290 of record JAHPZR010031758.1, on the reverse strand, counting down.
CCTAGTTTTTCACGGTATTCTACACTTGTACACATAGAGAAGTGTGGAACTAAGTAAAGAATGACAACCGTGGAAAGCATGCGGAAAGGTCGTGAAAATCCCTAGTTTGTTCACGGTATTCTACACTCGTGCACATAGAGAAGTGTGGAACTAAGTAAAGAATGACAACCGTGGAAAGGATGGGGAAAAGGTCGTGAAAATCCCTAGTTTGTCACGGTATTCTACACTTCTATACATAGAGAAGTGTGGAACTAAGTAAAGAATGACAACCGTGGAAAGGATGGGGAAAAGGTCGTGAAAATCCCTGGTTTGTCACAGTATTCTACACTTCTATACGTAGAGAAGTGTTGAACTAAGTAAAGAATGACAACCGTGGAAAGCATGGGGAAAGGTCGTGAAAATCCCTGGTTTGTCAAGGTATTCTACACTTCTAAACATGTAGAAGTGTGGAATTAAAAAGAAAGTGTAGAACCCTGGGATTTCGTGGCCAGTACTGGACATTTATGGAGTTAGACTCGGTTGTGTATGTTTGCGACGCTCAGGTCAAACTCGTTAAAGGTAATCACGCCAAATTCCGAAACAGTGCATAAGAAGGGACAATCTCCTTCACCAACAACATCGCCAGAGGCCGTGGAAAAGGTCAGATTTTGCAAAGAAATCCCCACCCAGTACGAAAACTCGGTTCGGTATGTAGAGGGATGCTCCAAAATAACACTGAATGGACCCCAAGGCATAGTTTCTGCTGCAACAGTTAGGTCTGTCGATATGATAGTCTGGGGACTGGAGAGAATGACTTCACTGTTCTCTACGATGTCTTTTGATGCCACCAATCTTCTCAGCTGCAGTAAGCTTGACGTCGAACATCTGCACTCTACTAGCCACATCAAACATCCGTTGCTGTCAAAGAAGGAGTACAGCAGAGACCTTGGCAACTAAGCGCCTTTCGGCCTCGACAGTTTATTACTATATAAGTGAATAGAGCTCCTGGTATCCAGGCCCAGAACATGACATTCCCTTATCGCAGCTTCCCTCCATCCCACAGCTCGCAAATGTAAAACTCTCGGACAAAGCAGTAGAAGAAATGCGGAACTATGCTTTAGCAAATGGATCTGCCGTAAGACAAAGACAAAACCGCGAGGACACAACCATGGCCCGACATGGCACGATGCCAGAAATGATTTATCAGGGACAGCTTCAAATATCTCGAGGAGACTGCAGTATGAGAGTATGATTCAAGTACTGACGAGGATGAGGAAGTAGAGGGTGGGGGCTCACACATTCCAGAACTTGACAGACGGTCAACTTTCCTTCTGGGAACTACTACACGTTTTGGGTGACAAATCAGGATCAACAACTGGTTTCTGATGTAAAAGTATTGTTATTTTTTATTTAATCACTAACACGATCCAACGTGTTGAAAGGGTCAACAGATAATTTAAATTCACCGGTGTGCTATTGATCAGTACTGAGGTGCATGGCATTGGCCATAAGTTGCTCTTTTTCTCGTATCTGCAAGATTTTGTTTCGATACAGACGTTGGTGGCATAGATATTGCGTTGATAGTCATTCTGAACGCTAAACACGATATGATGCACGCATGCATCTAACGCGGCAAACAATTTGCGGATACGGATTTTGTTGATTTTTTGAGCGGATCGACGGATTCAGCCATTAATTTTAGCGGATCGGCGGGTTTACATACCCCTATTCATCCCCCTCTGAGAGAGAATACCAGCTCATTTCTTAACGTCTTATAAAGTACTATATCAAACACGACAGACGTGATCGACCACATTTTCAAACAACGAGAAGAGAGTGGAAAATACAACGTGTAGCGGAGTATTCAATTGCAAGCTTATGGAAGCAAAGTCGAGGATTTTAAAACAATCTTCTGAATAAAGGAAGCGACAATTTGCAGAACTTCTCAGATGCTTAAAGATGTGGGAATGTTTGTCAGAGATGTTCACGGATGCGAGTGGAGAAGTGCCTATTGGTCTCAAAAATATAACAGGCACACAGCCTGCAATGAAAACTTGTAAATGACTCGCAATCGTAAACCCGCAGGGATAGGATCTTTGTTTCTTAAACCAACTCCTGATCTTAAGCGGGGTGAACACCAACTTAATGACAGGGTCACTGCAAAATGTGCCAATCGATTTCTTAACTTTGAGTTGCTTTGTGATGGAAAAAGAACCGATGTACGTAGTTAATTTAAAATACAAACAGTTGTCCTTAGGAGCAGCAGAGGAATCGGGGGAGAAATTGCTAAGAACTTTTCTCGATAACGCTGAAAGGGAACAAATTCCTCCTTAACGTTATGGCAAGGTTAGTTATGTCAAAAAGAAAAATTGTCGTCCAAAAAAAAAGCATCGTGTGGTTCATGAAAGCGATATCTTACTTCGTGCTGCTACGAAGCCTTAATACTAATAACAATAACTATAAGGATCGATAATAACTATGCTGATACGGATACTGATAAGGATACTGATACTGATACTAATACTAACGCTGATAATGATCATGATCATGATCATGATCATGATCATGATCAAGATCATGATACTGATACTGATATTGATATTGATGATGATAATGAAAATAACTTTATTTCGTGTCAATGAGAGTTAGCATTGCGGTTAATTGCGGACACCAAAAGCAAGTTAGATTTTTAACCATTAAAATTATTTACAAGATAAAGTCTTTGCTAATTAAGATCAGAAATCTAGACACTATCACAGTCGTGATTTCCTTTGTCTAAACCTGATGAATTATTTTAAGTTTAAGAAACATTTAAAACGCTAGACTTATTTCGTTAATATATGTTGTGGTTTGAATTTAATTTTTGGTTTAATTCTTGTTAAACCAGTTTAAATTTTTTAAACTGGTTCATATTTTTTAAACTGGGTTGAAATTTTTAAACCAGTTTAATTTTCCATTTTGAGCAGGATGTGAGCATCTGTCTTAGTAATTTGGGTTAAGCACTCAAGTTAGTGATTAGGCCTAAGCACTTAATTAGAATGGTTAGCTTTGATGTTAGGCTGGCAATTTTGCACATGACTTAGTAGTTTGGGTTGAGCTCTCAGGTTAGTGGTTAGGCCTACCTAACTACTTATTTGGAATTGCGCCTTCATAGTAATTAAGACAAATTCATGTATGAATAAATCAAAATTTACATGTATTTATCAATAAATTAAAATTTATATGAGAGGGGCTTGGGGTAGACTGCATTCGAGCCAAGTGGCCCATCAGGCCGGAGCTTATCCCGGTTTCTATAGCATGAAGCGACTGGGAGTATTTCTACTCCCCCTGGATGGGATGCTAGTCCATCGCAGGGTTACCCCTAGCATTAATTCGGTACCCATTTATACACCTGGGTGGAGAGAGGCACCGTGAGAGTAAAGTGTCTTGCCCAAGAACGCAACACAATGTCCCCGGCCAGGGCTCGAACCCGGACCACTCGCTCCGGAGTCGAGCGCACTAACCGTGAGGCCACCGTGCCTCCCAGGGGCTTGGGTTGATGAACTGATAATTAAAACAAGTATGACAGTTCTTGCATCCAGTGCTTTCATGGCCAAATGGTAATGACAGTGGGAAGCAGATCCAGAGGTTGGCAGGTTCAGGTGGAACTCAGCGAGAATAGGAGAGAAAAGGATAGAGAAATGTGAAGAGTTACTTTCGCTTTTTTATAGATAGTTGACAAAAAAAATAAACTGGTTTGAAAATTTTTATCTGGTTTGAAAAATTTCAACCCAGTTTGAAAAATTTAAACTGGTTTCAAAATTAAATTTAAAAAAAAAATTCAAACCACAACATATACATCTTTTAGCTTGGGCGGTTTGTTACACCATGTCAGACCATCGGGGTTTTCGCATTTAGCGGAACTTCGCTAAAGTTCAGTCCAGTCTTCCGCGCATTGGTTCCTTCAGGAATTGAGTTCAGTTAAAATGTGATCACGTTTATGAAAGCTCAAAGACACTTTCGGTCTTTGGGAACGAATAATGTTGTCACAAAGTGACTGTAAACATTGACACGAGAAACACTCGCAAAATAAAATTCGCAATAGTTCTGCTAACCGCACAGGCTTCCCAAACTCACGATTAGAGGAATCAATCAAATGTTAATGATTTATATACACGTATCGAGTGCGACGTGACTGCGTTAAGTGACTCCTTAAGTTGTCATTCGGCTGGGTTGCAATATATTGACTAACTGAAAGACTGAAATGATTTCCTACGAAATATAACGCATCAAAACAGAGCGCGTTTTTGCCTTTGTAATAAAGATCTTTGTTCCCTCTGGTTTCCTCATGAAATGAAGGATAAATAAATTCCTGGAGACTCACGGGCAGCTAGTCAGGAAGATGATATTTTCTGGCGAGTGGTATGTTCGGAAGAAAGTTTACAACAAGAGCGGGAGGCTGAGAAGAGCGGGAGACTGAAAACCCTACGTCTTCGTAGCTACCCGTAGGTCTCCGAGAATGGTATAAATATAGCCTGCGTGCAGGCTCTTGGTGTGGCAACTAAAAGAAGAGCCTGTAAGCAGGCTAAGATAAACATCAGGGCCGGGTTGTTCAAAGCCTGATTAAGCTAACCCAGGGTTAGCTAGATTTTTTATTTCAGTTTTGTCACTTTTTGGTGAGCTGTTCTGTTTATATTGTTTGCTCTTTAGTGTTAAGATGTAGAAATCTCAAACTACACCAAACGTTAGAGATGAAAACATTTTTAAACAAGGAAAAAAAAATGTAGTTAACGTTTAATCCTGGGTTAACGTTAAGGGCCCATTAAAGTATCTCGTTGCTAAGCTACACGGTTGCTACCCAGGGGCAAATTCAGTTCCGGTCAGCCAAAATTTTTTCGCGCGCTTTTTTTGGCGCCGGCCCGTCGCCGATTCAAGTCGCTGTTTAACTTTTTTACTTCGCTGAAAGAAACACAAAAACACTTTTTGCTCACATTTGTTTAGACAGTTTTTGATTAGTGTTCTTCTTTACGGTTACAACATGTGATTGGTGCCTTTATTTTTTAAACTTAGCTGTTTTGCTTGAGAACATCATCCACGTACGGACGTATTAACAGAAAGCCGCAGCGATGGCTGCATGTTGATGGGGAAATTCAGTTCGAAAAGGCAACAGCACACGATTTCTAGTGTCAGGTTAGGAATCGAAATCTCCATGCGGAGACACACTAAAATTAGTATTACGCTATAACCACCTGCAAACATTGTGTCCGTGGCCTTTTGACCGCTCCGAAACTTCCTGAATTCGTCTGCGATAAGACTGTGCGACCCCTGTGTCCGTGAACTGTTCTTCCGAACCGGAGAAACTCCACTGCTTAGATATAAGCTTAATACAAATAAACGAAGCTATCGAGGCCACTAAATTGCAACCACTCACCAAAGACAGCATGAAGCAGCAGAGGTCAGCAGACAGTGAGCAAGGAGGCTTGAAAATTATTTTGGAAAGCAGCTCTATTTCAGGAATTTCATTCTTACATCAAAAATGCTAACCACTCGGCCGGATAGAAAACTTGACTACTAATGGTGAGCTCGAAACTTGTGATAGACAACTTCTCCTAATACAACATCGACCTCGCTTGAGAACCTACTTAACAGTACTTCACTGTGACTGTGAAAAAGAAACTGAATTCGAATTTTGTTCGGTGAAACAAAACACAGTTGAAGAGTTCGAGTTCGAGTGTAGTCGATGTGGGAAAAAAAGTCAACTTGAAGAGTAGCATTCCTGTCGTTAAAGCCACAAATCGCCCAAGATCTACAGTACGTAATTTCGTTGCTCTTTCATTCCTTGTCAATGGGCAATATTTTAAAGATTACCATAACACTCGCGGGACTGTCGGTCTGGATCACGTCAGTTTCACTCAGTGGATCCATATTGTTGAATGGATTGCACCGTTCGTAAAAAGGATCGCCGACTGGAGCGTGCAAAAAGCAATAACTGAAGCAGTTCGGGCTGGAGAAAAAAATCCAGCTCGACGGCTTTTATCTGACTCGCGGCCACAATAGCTCCGGCGCTATCTTCCACGATGCGAAGACTGGCAAAATTATTGCATACTCACACTGACCAACGAATGTAAGTTGCCCTAGCAGCCTGGCCAACAATGCTTAGGTACCAGGCCGCCGAAAATTCCGTCATTACTTCCGCTGCCGCAAAACTTTTCTCCTCGAGAGATAACTGTAATTGCTGGATTTTAAAACAATTCGAAAGAACATCATATTGTCTCGGAATTCAAGCATGGGTTTTGCGAAAAAAGGGAAAACAAAAAAATTATGCGCAAAAGAGTGGTCAAAGAGGCACATTTTCCTTTCTCATTTCTTTATTTTTCATCATAAGCCAAAATGCATGCTTAACTTTCTTGGAAACGGCTTTTGAATTGTTATTGTACAAAAAATACGGAAAAAAGGTTTAAGCCATTCAGGTAAGATGCATTTTTCTGTTTCTGGTCACGTGACATTGGGCGTGGTACGATGATTATATTTGGTCCAATTAAAGCATAATGTACATGTGCAGAGGTATAGCCAATTGATTTTTCCCTAGTAACGGCATGAAAAAGATACTTTAATGGGCCCTTAACCGGCTTTCGAACAAACCGGCATAGTTTTCGATTTTTTGGAAATTATAGAATTGGGCGATCCACCCATGTCCAATACACCAGCACTGTAACGATCCTAGCCTGCGAACAGGCTCCCAGCGAAGTGGAAAAAAAAATTCGGCGAGCGAGTGGGAGTCGTGACTCCGCGAGCGAAGCGAGTGGGACGCGGGGGAGCCTGTAGACATTGTTTTCAATGTACCATTCCGCCCCTTGGTGATTAGTCTGTTACATATCTGTCAAGGAGGTAATTAAACCTGTCAAAATTGATGGGTTTCCCCGCGCTGATGAATCGGCTTTTTAAAACAGTCTACCGTAATTGATGGTAAATAAAGTAAACAGGCCAAACACGACTCCTACGAGAAAATGAGAAAACTAGAGCCGTTAGATCGTGCTGGGCGGCAAGTTTTAAGAGGTCTACAATCAGAACTAAGCCGAACAATGGCATATACAACACGCAACACAGTCGACCAGACTTGCGCGTAATGAGTTAAATTTAAATCCTGTGGCACCCGAACAATCAAAGGAGAAATAAACCTATACATCGAGCTCCACGAACATAAGCTCGATCAGATAGCTGCAAGGAACATTAGAATTTCTCTAGACAAGCCTATAGCTTTCTCGAAGTAAAGCTACGAAGGAAAACGTGGGAGGGCAAATATGACACCCGTGATAACAATCTATCTACTGTACTTGCAAACAGTTCTAATCATAGCCGGGCCCGGCGTCTCAATATAGAATGCTAGTAAGCAACTCTGCGTTCACGGTAAATGTCATATTTTGTCCCTTAAAAGCAAATACTTGGAGACTTAAAAAACAAATCTTGTAAGAGAAATGAGCCAAAACAATACTCTAACACATGGCAAATTATAGAGGTGTCAAACTCAACGAAGCAACACGCAGATAACAGCGGAAATCATGCAAACCTATGACTTCTTAAAATTTGCCGCATAGCACGATCTAACGGCTCTAGTTTTCTCCATATAACACAATACGAAATGCCTTTCATGAACAAGAGTGAAGCGACAAAAAGGTCGAAAGACCGAAAAATAAAGGGCAAATCAACAAATGGCACGAACCGTAGGAGTCGTGTTTGGCCTGTCTATCTTATTTACCACTGTTTACCATCATAGACGCGGTAGCAATTGAAAAATTAGGCTCTTCCCGAAACCAGTCTGTAGAATTCCGAAAACATCGCGCTTCTACGCCACAGCTTCAAGGCATAGCTTCTACTCACGTTTCAAACAAGAGATATGACGAAAATGTTGCAAAGAATTGCTCAAAGCTGCTTCAAATTCGTCGTCAGTGAACTGTGCAGTGCACACGGAAGCCGTTGTTGACGGTCTCGGCAAGAATTATGCTAATTTACAAGCAGTTGTCAAGATCTGTCAATTATTTATCTCAGAGCTGTCAACAGTCATCGACTCAACCAATCAGATCTTGATACCAGGAGCTGGTATCATGGCCGGAACGGCGGCATCAATGGAATGTCTACAGGCTCCCCTGCGCACTCCCTCCTCACCAGACCGCTCTCGGCTCGTCCCGCTCGCCCTAGACTACACTCGGCTATCTCGCCCTAAACCCAACCGAACCCGGGAGACTGTTCGCAGGCTATAACGATCCGCTAAAGGCAAATTCAGTTTGTTCGATTCGTACGGATCGTTAAGGGCCCAAGCGGTCCGTAGAATAGAGAATAGAGTTTACGGATCGCATATTGCATCTCATTAGGGAGAGAAAAAAATTCACACTTACCCGAAAGAGGCCATGTGTGTTAACGGATCGTTTGATTCGCAATTTGTGCATCTCATTAAGTCAACAGTAAACAACTTTGGAGTGCAGTCGAGTACGGTTCGCAATTCTTGTTCAAAAGGAACATTGATCGTAGCAAGAGTGCGCTGGCAGAAACAGACAAAATAGGTGTATATTCTTCGTTCTAAATGTGAAGAAAACACCAGGAATGTTTTCTTAAAAAAAGTGCGCTTCGCAATTCTTGCTTGAAAGGGAATACCGATCGTAGCTAGAGCGGATGAGTGCTGGCAGACACAGATATGATATATATGTGTATATTCTTCGAAGTTGTAAATGTGGAGGAACACCAGAAATGCTTTCTTAAAATTAAACGCGTGCGTTGCTCAAAAAGAGAACATTGATCGTAGCAAGAGTGGGCTGGCAAAAAACAGACAAAATAGGTGTATATTCTTCGTCCTAAATGTGACGAAAACACCAGAAATGCTTTCTTAACACGCGTGCGGTTCGTAATTCTCGCTCGAAAGTGAATATCGATCGTAGTTAGAGTGCGCTGGCGGAAGCAGACAAGATATACCGTATTTACTCAAATAAGCGCCGCCCTCGGTTAAGCGCCGCCTTCAAATAAGTGTCGCATCAGGGACAAAAAAGTTAATAAACGCTGCCCTCGAATAAGCGCCGCACGCCGATGCGTTGCTTATTCGAGGAATTCCGAGCAGTTGTTGCATCGTCAGCAAACGGATGGATGGACACTGAGTTAACCAAGATCCGGGTTGACTCTGTTCTTGGATTATTTGCATTCAATCGCGCAGGCTGTTAGCCTGGGATTCCTACGAATGTCACATGGAAGATAGCAACACCGAGTCATTGAAATCTAAGAAAATTGATCGTGTAATTGTGCCTGGAGGCTGCACTAAATACATTCAGGCACCCGACGTAAGCTGGAATAAGCCTTTTAAGTCCTCGTGCACAGAGAAGTACGATGAATGGCTGGAAACAGTTGGAATTAATGAAGAAACTGCCGCTGGAAATCTTGGAGCCCCGCCAAGACAAGCTATATTACAATGGATTTTAAACGCTTGAGCTGAGCTCGTTCCAACAGAAGTTATCAAACGTTCTTTCACAAGCTGTGCCTTGAACCTCCCTGTGGATGGCTCGAACGACATCGCCACTGTTTGAAAGAAGGGCAGCCATGCAGCACGGGTAGAGCTATTCTTCAGACGCAGTTGAATATTTTGAGGGAACCAGATGCAAATCCTTTCGCGTGCACAGATTTAGATGTGGAAGAGGCTTACCCTCCCAAGCTGGAGCTCGTAGATTCTGATAAAAAAGGAGACAGTGACACCGAAATTGACTGAACGCTGTAATTTGTTCCACAACGACAAAGGTGTCCGCTCTCATCGTTGATATTTTTGCTCTCTTCATCATTAAACTCTCGGGGTTTTTTCACCGCGTCAATTTCTCTCGTTTTTCTAGATTTACTATCAGTTATCAGTTTAGTATCAGTCCATAGGAGGATTAACAGATAGAAAGTGTACCGTTGAATAAAAATATAGAAAAAAAAATTTGCGCCGGCCTCGAATAAGCGCCGCATTTGAGGCGCCAAAAATTAAATAAGCGCCGCGGCGCTTATTCGAGTAAATATGGTAAGCAAATTAAAAAAAAAATAACGCTCTATCAGATGACTATATTATGTCAGCACTTTTTTCTGACTAGTAAACCCTGAGCGTAACACGATTATTGCCATTCCATGAAGTCATCTAAACACCAAATAAAGCCAGCATTCTGAGCATTTTGCCACAAATCAATAATCTGAAAATAAAGCCGTGTTTAACACCATGGCAAAATTTAAGCAGATAATGTTCTAATTACCCTTTCTCCAATGCTTAAATCTTGGGTCACAAGAGAAACTGGAAATAATGTTAAGCTAATTTATGTTGTTATTGCTTTTTGACAATCACAGTATAAGCTAAGGTCACAATTAATCTGAAACAATGTTTTAGAAACAAATTTTCGAATCAAATCATAAGAAGACAATGCAGTTCTGCAATTAAGATGTGCCCTGCCTTTTATTCCAAAACAAGGTTTCTTATCCTACGACTTGATTCAAGATTTTTCTTAAACAAGTATTCGTGAATGATGTTGGGTTCAAAAGTTTGAATACTTTTCAAGATCAAGATGTATTAATTCAGATGGGTGGATTCTAAATATCTTTTCCTCTAATTACAATGAAAAAACATATACATATTTACGTACCTCGCAAATCGTTATTTTAACTCCACAAAAACAATTCGACCATCACCACGCAAAAAGCCGCCATATTGAAGCCGCAATGGATTGATTGCATCCGACAACCACTCGAACGATAATTTCGCTGAGCGAAACCCGACGCAATTTATCGCGCAGCCACAAATAAATATGACTCGTTCAATAAATTACCGTAAAATCTCAATAGTACATTAACCAAACCTTAGTTATCAAACGCTAATTATGAACTACGACTAATCCCTCCACAAGCTACTTGGTATTAAAGCGAGCCTACCTGTACGAATATAATCGAACGATCTCGGCGAACAGCTAGTTACTCTGACTGATTACTCTTCTCTCCAAAGCGTAACATCACTTAACGAACTGTTGAATCACTATAACAAAAAAGATGACTTTTCTAAACTGCAATGTACGATCCGTAAACTCCATTCTGTGGAACTAAAAGCACCTTACCAACCGTACAGATCGAACTGATCGTTAAGCCATCTGCCTCCCTCACTAACATCAAATGACGGATTTTTTTGAAGTGTCCCTAATGCGATGCATTTTTCCGATCTGTAAACTCTACTCTACGGAGCGTAAGGGCACTTAACGATCCGTACGGATCGAAGGGATCGTTGGGCCTTCTGACCTCCTTACTATCATCAAACGACGTTTCTTTTTCTAAGTCTCCCGAATGAGATGCAATATACGATCCGTGAACAGTACTCTACGGAGCGTAAGAACCCTTAACGATCCGTACGGATTGAACGGATCGTTAAGCCTTCTGCCACCCTCACTATCATAAACGGTGTTTCTCTCCATTCGTTCCGACGAAGGGCTAGCGCTCGAAACGTCAGCTTTCGAATCTCTTTACGGTGGCCAATTCACATTATCAACTCAGTTGATAAACCCATGTTTCTTTCTCTCTAATAAGATGCAATATACGATCCGTGAACTGTACTGTACAGAGCGTAAGGGCACTTAACCATCCCTACGGATCGAACGGATCGTTATGCGTTCTGACCTCCTCAGTATCATAAATGGCGTCTTATTTTTCTAAGTCTCCCTAATTAACTGCAATGTACGATCCGTGAACTGTACTCTACGGAGCGTCACCATGGGCACCTAACGATCCGTACCGATGGAACGAACTGAACATGCTTTTAACGGATTGGGTGTATTGGACATTTGTTTTACCAAGATGAAGCTTTACTAGTATTATATCGAAAAGTCAGAGAGTTAAAGTGCCACAACGATTTTTCCTTCAGATTTTGAAAGCGTGTTCGCTTAACACCTAACTGACAAAGTTTTGAGCTTTGAGTTTTATCCAAAGGCTGTTTATTTTGAGCGTAAATTTTGGATTTCACGGTCTGCCATTACTCACGTTTAAAACTGATTGACTAGATCTCAGAGGGTTGGATCTGGAGAAAACGACGTCATTTACTCACTAGCTTAAAATTACAGCGTGTAAACGCAATTTATTATAGAAGCAAAATACGGGTTTAAAAGTCTGAAAGCCCAAAACTCCCGTGCTGCATATTAATTCAACTGCGTACACACGCATTGCATTCTTAAACTAGTGAGTCTTTGACGTCATTTTCTCCTAGACCCAGCTCTCTCAAAATTTTAAAGTTACTAATGGCAGACCAATAAGTAAGAAAATTCCAGTTAAAATAAACAGGTGTCTCTTTAAAATCAGATTTTAAAACTTGGGTCAGTTAGTGTTTAGTTTTGAAATCCAAAGAAAAAAGGAATTGTTTTTCGGTCGTAGTAGCACTTTGAAAGGAACGAGGAACTGTTTGTTTATGAATTATGTGTTTATAAAAAAAATTGTAAGCAACTTCAAATCAATAAAAAAATACTAAAAATAGTACAGAAAATGATAATATTTCTATGATTTTTAAAAGTTAGTCTCCTATCTTTTGCGGCCTCTTTAGATTTTTCAAAATTGACTGATCGAGTGACGTATCACATGTTCACTCTCTAAAAAATGCCGGAAAAAGCCAAATTGGTGGCGGTTTTTATCGCTGTATTGATTAATCAATAAGCTTTATATCCGAAATCTTTGGCGGTCCTTTGGTTGTTACTGTGATTTGATTTTTAATTAAAACCAGAAGTTATGAATGGTAGCAAAGAAATAAAATGATCGTTAGTAACCACCAGCCTATTTCTCATTTCTTTTCTACTAAGAAACACACCACCACTTACCAACAATCTGTACTTGAATACTATCAGCCCATTCCTTTATGTCAGTCTCCACCTTGCAGGAAAACAATGCTTCATCTGCTTCTGTCGCATTGTAAATAATCAATGTTGCTGGATCACTGCGACTGATGTCGAAATGCTCCCGAAAGTTCTCTGTCGGATCTATCAATACTATTCCTGAAGATGTTTTCCTACCAATTCGGACAGCACCCTTTAGGAATATGACGCGATCAAGTATTTCACCAGAGAGAGTGAAGTTCCATGTCAAATGTGCCTCAGAAGATCCGTTTATTACTTGCTGGATCGTTGTTCGGACTGAGCTGTCGCTTGTAAGCAGCGGGCCACGTTGTGGAGAAGGAAGGGTCCATGTGATAGTAGCATCTGAAATAAGTGAAGTCAAAAGTTTGGACAGGTATAAAGGTGCCACACTTAAGAGTAGCAAAGCTCATCCTGAATAACAATAATAGCCAAATACCCGTTATTTATTTTTATTTTTTTTTTGTTTGAGAAGATAATGTGGCATAAGCAAGTAACGTACATGCCGACATGCAGATATTAAAATCTTTAATATTCTCCTTCTCTTCTTACATCCCCTCTTTCTATCATGCAGAAACCAATTAAACACCCTGCGATATTTTAACAGCGCACACTCACGACTTCTCACGGTTGGTACTCGACTGTCCGGAGACCTTTTCACCTACTGGCGTGAAAAGAGATGATAGTCACGATGATAACTTAATATTCTGAGCTCGGTCAGAACAGCTCTATTCACAAATTTACTTAAGTTTAAATAAACTTTCCTCCTCAAGACAGCAATGTTTTAAAAAAAAAATAAAGATGTCAAGGGTAGCCATGGGAGAGCTGACTTGAAAGTATCTATCTTTCAGGAAAAATTCAATATCCATCTTTATCATTTACCGTCATTTTATTTTACTCAACCTTATGCATTCAATGTTGGCCCCAAGGGAATTGTGAGTTTTGTTTCCACGAGACCCACAATGTTTCTCGAAACGAAGCCGGGAGAAACATAACTTGTTGTTTCCCTCAAGACCAGTAATTAAGTGTTTTGTCATAACTCCCAACTCAAAAAAACTGCGAGGAAATTGTTTGCTTGACACCGGCTGGCTCACAAATTACTGAGCTACCGCGGTTTCAAGGAACACGGCCAGATAATGAGCGAGTCAAAAGTTTAAGTTGTTGTTTTCCTAGGGAGTTAGTTTTACTCGCCCTGGGGAGTTAGTGCGTTTTGACCCACGGCACGTGACATGTTCTCCTCCAATCGGAAAACGTTTTTGGGAGGTATATCAAGATCATTTAATGCTTGCTGCTTTTTTTTCCGAGGTTTTCTCTTAATTCATCCATGCCAGTGTGTTTTTTTTTTTTTGCGTAAAGACTAACGTAATTTTTCACCATAAAACTACTTTGCATCAGTGTTTCAACCAAAGTAAATTCCTGTTTCTATCAAGTATTATTATAAATATACTAGTGTTCCATCACAAATGCCGTTTTCTGATTGGCTATACGCTACTCACTTTGACAATATATTTTCTGCTGTAGATAGTGCAGAGTAGCCTAGCAGGATTTAGATGACGCTTTTAACGACTAAGCAGTAGATTGATAAAAAAGCAATTAGATTATTCGCTCTCGATTTCTATGCGGGACAGTTGACTCAGGCTGTCCTCGTCAACTGTCACACGATGGAAATCTCGAGCTCACGATCAAATTGTTAAATAGAAACGCGAGCGGAAGTTTGGAAGAACGAGAAATGCTGTGGGAGTTCAAGTCGCAGGGCGAGGCGCATATTTCTTTGCATTCGCCCAGTTCTACAGAAACACGAAAAAACACTTTTCAATTTTTTTTTTTCAGGAAACACCGTAGTAAAAAAGAACCAATATCACTCCTTAAAATATACTTCCATTGCCAAAATTCTCTTTTCCAAAGAGTTTTTAATTTTTTTTCTTATATTTAGTCTTTTAATAGTTCTCACTTAGTGCTGCGTATCGTGTTTACCTCTACAATAAACAATATCATTTTAACCAATCAGGGCGCGCATAGTCTCAGTAATTTGATAATAAATACTAAACAATAAAATTGACTTCTGACCAATGATGCATTGCAAAGCTTGACAACTCGAAGCAATTAATGTGCAGTTATGTCATCTTTTTTCCATCAAAAGTAGATAGAGATATTGGCAATAATACTTGAAGATATTATAATTATAATAGGCTTTGACTTAACGGAAGGAAAGAGTAATACGAACAATGTGTACCTCATGAAAACTTTCCGAGTCGATCGACTGTTAATGTGCGCTTCTGGCAGAGCTTAAAGCGAACACTGACAGTATAATTTTTACAATTCATTCGATTTTCAACGCGTTTAGGCCCTGAATTGCATGACCAGACACTATCGATAGACCCACTACGTATCTACATACACAGACGTTAGTACAGCTGCTATATTTAAAGCTCAAAGCTTAAGCTACAGTTAATACCTGTTACGTTCAGTTGAGAAAGTAACATTCCACAAGCAAGTAACTTGCACAAATAATCCTGAGTCGCCATGTTCGCTGCCGTTCACCAAGAAGACAGCATGCAACACGGAAGAGATTCTGTCTCTATGGCAGCCTTTGTTGTCTGTCAATGCCAGCCATTTTGTAGCAGGGGTATCCAGGAAGCAAAGAATTGCGTGAACTACTAGTACCACTGAATGATAATGCAGCGCGTGACAATGACACATGCTGAGACAAAACAACAAAGCAACGTTCCGCAAGACTGATCCATGAGTTCGTTAAGAACAAAATGCTAATTGGTCAATGAGTCGAGAAGTCTACCACCAAGCTGGTTATAATCTAATTTCTATATTATATGTAAACAGTTATGTAAACCGGAAAAAAAAAAAAAAATTACACAACAAAGGCCTAAGTGCGAGTTTAGCGCTACAGTGTTTCGAATGACGTGGGTAGCAGTTTTCCTTGTCAGGATAACAACAAAGGACAAAGGTAAACGATTCATTCTTTTCAATCCTGACAATGACACGTGCTGAGACAAAACAATAAAGCAACATTCCGTAAGACTGATCCATGAGTTCGTTTGGAAGAAAATGCTAAATGGTCAATGAGTCGAGAATCCTACCACCAAGTTGGTTATAATCCAAACTAACTTCAGTATTTGAACTCCACAGATTTTCGATTGGAGCGTTTCTTTCTTTTCGGCCAATGATATTTGTAATGCAATACACTGTTGCTAGTGGACCATTGAAAGAAAAATTTCAAGGTGTATGATTCACTACTAAGAAGTAAGCGGTAAATTTTGCTAAGAGTGTAATAGTTTAATTCAGTAAGGCGTTTAATTAGAGTTACAATTCAAAACGATAGCGATATAGTTAACTTACGCTTTTCGGTTTAATTGATTTTCAGATTCATCAAGCGGATTATTGCTACTGCCTGACAAAGAAGCTAAAGAACACCAAGAAACAGCAACTCAGAAGTGGC
>JAHPZR010031757.1:0-11210 GCA_019787425.1 Platygyra sinensis | reverse complement strand
GAGCCTGCTCGCAGCCTGCTGGAATTTGATGTACTTAGAGAAAGTTTGGAGGTGCAGGAATAACAATATTTCACTGCACATAGATAACTCCTCTTGTTCAGGCCATTGTTATTTCATTGCACTTGTTATTACGGTCACATTCTATTATGTTTATAAACTGAAAATTAGACGGTATTTAACATCTTTGTTTTTCCCGCAACAACGCTATTCGTAGTAGAGAATACCAGAGATTTTACTTCTTTCGTAATTAATTTTATGTAAACGTTTACGAGAAAATACTTCCTCTTGAATCCGAGATTTCTTGCACGTACATCGTAGATCCGATCAAATCTTGAACAGCTTCAACTCGCGGTTTAGGTGTGGCTATTTATGTATCTAAAGAGGCAACCAAATTTAAACGCTCTTCAACTACTCTGCAGCTACTGGCAAAAACGTCCGCCACGAGTGACTCGCTTGTGTGCCTGATCATAAAACTTGCATGTTGACCTTAATTTTTTCCCAAAATTGTCCGATTCGTCAAGCCAATATTGTCTTACCATTTACATTCAAACGGAAATCGTTCTGGAACTTTTACATCATTGGTAAATGTACTAGGTAAGGTTCCGTAACCCACATGATAAATACATCATTGTATTGCGGCCAAACAAGGGTGTTTAAACTGTATGAAGAATGATAGTTGTGTAAAGGAGCTGTCTGAGATTCGTTAACAGTTTCCAAATTCAAGAAAATCAGCTTTGAGGAAAACTGGGAAAAGCTACCCCTCACAATCAGTAATCAAAATCAAGCTTAACAGAACCTTGCAAAACAAATGCCCTACCTAGGAACTGAAGAATCCTGATTGTCTCTGAGCTGAACGCACGGCTGAAGTTACTGTCTGAAGTCCAAAGGTTGAACCTTTGGGACGTTCGCGCCCAAAAACTTCCCAGATTAAAAACGTAAAAATAATCGGGGGTCACTGAACTCGT
Organism: Platygyra sinensis; assembly: GCA_019787425.1. Classification (NCBI taxonomy): domain Eukaryota; kingdom Metazoa; phylum Cnidaria; class Anthozoa; order Scleractinia; family Merulinidae; genus Platygyra; species Platygyra sinensis. The sequence goes on along the minus strand of JAHPZR010031757.1, from coordinate 10,245 downwards.
TTTGAAGATAAGGCGCAGCTCAGACCATAGCATTTCTAGGATTTCCAGTCATTCGAGGCGATTGTGTCCGGATTTATTACTATCGGCATATATTGAAGGCGGTGGTACACCCGAATTTCAGTGAAATTTTGGTAAGTTTAAAGAGAGGTTGAAAGGGAAAAAAAGGGTTTTGGAACACCACCAGACGGTTGCCCGACCGCACAATGGCACCCCAGGTTGTTGGGCAACTGTTTGGAGTGTATCTACCTATTTTTAACTTCAAACTCTAAATTAAAACAACACCAAATCTCCCAGTTTCCTTTACCATAAATTTTACTAATTCTTTGAGAAAAACTATTTAACTCCAAATATACCTAAAAATCACCAAAACATTTACAAAACGACCCAAAACATAGATATGTGAAATGAGCATAGAGATTCTTGATTGCTTGAAACGTAAACGAGATATTTGCATTAAAAACATAAAACCCAGCCAAAATACGGCTTTCGGGTGTACCCCCGCCTTAAGTTGAAGAATCATATGTAAGTTTTGTGTGTTTGAAACAGCACATATTGGCTTATTTGATAGATATTTGCTACATATGTCATTAAATCAGCTAGAATTAGCCTTTAAAAATACAACTTCTAAGTTACGCACACCTGTATCCACGTACCAATTCGACCCTATTTGAATAGTATATGAGAAATAATTAAAACTTCCCACCTACAGATTTCTTTTGTTTTTCAGTATAATGGAAAGAATCAGAAAAGGAAGTGATCTGCCGAAAAAAAAGTGGGGTCACCGAGCATCCAACAAAATATTCGCACACCAAGTTAACGCAAAGGTCATCAGCTCTATATTTTGTCGAGTTTTCGACTCGGTGCGCGCGCTTGAAAATGACGTGGCACGTGCGTGACCAATGACTAGCGTGCGCACAAGAGATGCGCAGTAGCAATGGGCGCGAACGTCCTTAAATAGATATGTGTTTAGACATCATCCCTACAGGATTTTTTTTCTCTTTTTCTTGTTTGTTCGAAAAATGAAGAATTTAGACCACTTGTGATACCAAGTTCTAAGTAGAAACTGTGACTAATCCACTGAGTTATTTTTTGAGCGCTTAATATACTAACAGAAAAGTCAGTTAGGACCTGTTAGAAATCTGTAATTCTCAATTTTAACGAAGATCAACGTCCGTGTAAAAAAGACGAGTTTAAAGAACTACTTTACAGAATAATCAGCTAAGATTTATTATAGCGGACATGTCTAATGAGGAGGAGACTGTCGCGTTCTTTTATAGAAATTTATTTCCCAAGTGGTAGTGTATTTTTAACTTTGCTTGTTTCAGATGAAATGGCTTTTTATAGAACATAACAAGACAATGGCGAACCGATATGGCTCAAATCTGTTTTTACTTCCGTTTACACGCGGAAATCTTTTTTAAGTTGTTTTAATTTAAGCTCACAAAAGGTTCTCACTTCCTCCTAGACAGAGCCTTGAACCTTAGAACAGCGGCACAGTGTTAAAATATATGATACCAATATCCTTTCAAAATAAACTCAAGTTACAAAATCATACCGCGTGAGGGATTTTCAGGTCTTATCTAATGGATAAATTTTGGTATTGTCTATCTTTTTTTGTCTGTGAGATGTGACTTTTGTATGTTCTTTATCCTAAGCTATATTAGAAACTCCTTTGCAATATACCGGTTAGTTGCATCAAGGCAATCTCATTATTTCCTGGGGACCATGAAAATGAAACAGAAAAAAATAGCAACAACATTCCCTGCTTCTCTTGTGCTGCTCGCTGGTACCTGTAAAAAAATAGCAACCAGAAAATATTTCTTTAGCTCGTGTATTTTCAGGAGTCCGAGTAAAGTTAATGAGTTGACGTAGAATTTTTCGATCGAGTTTTGCGTGTGGTTGAACAGGCGCTTTGGTATTGGTGATTATTTGCCGCCTCTCGCTTTGATCCGGCTGCAGAACAAACAGAGCGTCAGGTGCAGCTAAGCGCTCTGATCACTATAAACAACAACATTTGAACAATTATTTTTAGGGGCCGCTTCACTGTTCAGATTACCGCCGACCTTCTAATTTTGCTCCGTATTTCCACAACGTTGGAGAGATAGATTCGACAGAGAAAAACGGATTCATCCATAGTGCTAGACAAGTCGCGCCCATATTTCGTTTCCCGTCATGATTTATGACATGACTGTATCGTCTCTTCGCTCCTCTCGTAGACATACTATCCGACCACATCTTAATTTAGCATACTAATTTCAAAAGTAAATGTTTCTTAACAGCACACCATAATCCGCCATTAAGCAGATGTCAAAAATGTCAAAAAAAAGTCAAATGTTTGTTTATGGTGGCCACGCACTTAGCTTCACCTAGCTAGTTCACAGGCATGCCACTCAAACTGAAGGAAACAAATATTTAAAATGAACATAACAGGCTTAAAAATCCCAACTGGCGGGAGGCAGACCAGTTGGCTATTTACAAGCATAACCGAGGAGTTGAACTAGAGCCCACCGAGAAACAACTCCAGCTTAGTGATCAGAGCGAGACTTGAACCCGCGACCTCCGGATTTCCAAAAAAAAAAAACACTTGACAAGAGACATTAAGAAATGTCGAAAATATACTGCAAAGGTTGGTCAAGACAACGTGAACATAGGCAATTAATTTTGAGCCGTTTTCTGTGCTTTTGATTCCTAATCCTGTTAATTAAGTTTCCTGAAACGTCTGTGGAGTTTTGTTTTAATCGTACAGCCACCCACCGTTTCCTTAAAAAAATCTAGTATATGCTAACAAACTCTCAATTCACATAAAGGCAATGTGACCTGGAGGGTAAGTGAGTACCGTGAACAATCCGGTCTAATAAATTTCGATTTTTATACTAACGTTCCCCCGTTATGATATCATGGACGCTTAAAATGTTGCGTTTACAAGACCGTCTCAACAAGCGTGCTCCGAGCCTTCGCTTTGTGGATAAATTGATAGAAATGGCTAAGATTAACAACGGCGAACTTTGACTTCATAATTAATCTAATTTCGTGCTCTTTAACTAAAAACAACGTAGGAGGTTTTGCTGTTTTCGTGTGGGTTTCTTGTTCTAAAACCCAAGTTCTAGAAAATGGCAATTTATAATCCAATTTTACTAGAATGCAAAGCTTGTTATTTGGCTTGCCATGCACGTTTTTGTTGCGCTAAATAATGCTCCATATATAGTAACATTTTCTTATTACTTGATGTAAAAGCTCTGCTGTCGGTGAACTATGATCAGCTTTAGCTTGATAGTCATAGCTAGCATTAATTCTCAGCGACGCTAATTCATTCGTAGTACATGTAGTAAATTGTTTGGAGGATGTATTAACTCCGTATGATTTCATTGCCCTGTTGTATTTTTTTTCTTTTTTTATATAATTTCCTTTAGCCCTGTTATAATTTGATAATTAATTTTGCTTTACTCTGTTAATGTCTCTTGTCAAGTGTTTTTTTTTTTGTAAATGTAATTATTTAATGTGATTATCAATTTAAAAAAAAATTGTTCGGAGGATGCTGAGTTAGTCTGCGACCTACAGGTTTTAGTGTTTAGGCTGCATTCATTATGTATCCTACAGGGGGGGGCAGAGGATTTTAGGGGGGGATCTCAAATTTTCAGAGCAAAAAAAGGGGGGATATGAAAATTGTTTAAATATCTCCGGGGGGATGCTTATTTTTTGTAAGATTCTGTCTATCTTTTCTTGGGAGGGCGGAGGGGGGAGGGGGGGGTATTAATTTTTCGGCTGATTGCTTGGGGGGTTCTGAAAATTTGTATGGACCTTGGGGGGGTATATAAAAAAACGAGCCGCTGAAAAAAAAAACCTCTGCCCCCCCTGTAGGATACATAATGAATGCAGCCTTAAGCATAGATATATTTTTTTATTATTCTGAATAGCCTGTCATCAAGTTGTTGAAACATACAAGAACTAAAACGTGTTCTTGGATCGAGTTCACAATTAACGAATTTGAGCCAAATCTTCTTAATCCATCTCGATCTTCCCCACTTCCTTAAAGTGTCATTTTTTTGCTTGTTGGTTTTGTTTTCTCTTTCCATCGGAAACTATCGTATTGCTGAAGATTGTGCAGAAAATTCCAGACCTTGAAACAATAATGTAAAAGATAACATGGCTTACCCCGCGCTACATTATACCGACTTATACTTGCCAAATCTCTTATCTGCCCACGTATTAAACTTGAGGAAACCTTTATCGCATTCCACAGTGATCGAGGTCCAGTTGTGGTCATCCACAAATGTAAGCTATTTCTGATCTCGTTTACTGATTGCAGAGTGTCGGTCTGTGCAGGAAGTAATAGACTAGTGGAAGATAGTCTTTTAACGGGCCATGAGAAAACCTGACCAAATTTTCTTGAGGGTTGGATCGGTATGAACATGCCACGGAAAACTCTGTATACTATTCAGTGGATAGAGAGCACCTTTACTCACCAGCATTCACTTAACAAAGTAATTAGTTTAATAAATTCCAAGTAGAGCTATTGAATGACAATAAATGGACAATCTTCGTGTATATAGTTGTATCAGTTTGGTGCAGTCAGTTCTGAACAATAGGTACAGGCCCTCTTTTCATCTGGCTTGTTTATTTTTAATTAAGCGGAAAAAAAAGAGAAATGTCAGGGCTCAGGGAAGCTTGATTCGTCGAGGCCAAGGAGAAATGGTTGCACGAAAATTGAGGTGGTTTGACCCTACGACTCGAGTCTGACCAGACCTGTAATGTGGGTTGATTTTGTTGTAGGCTCTTGCTTTGCACTGCGCGAAATGAGCGGTGTTGTGGTCCTGAAATCTTTGGGTGGGCGGTTTATTTTCGGAAGGGCAAACCAATGGAGGGGTGATGGGAAGATATCGGAAAGAAGCTTTGCGTTTCATGTCTTGTGTTTAGTATTAGGCCTGAAAAATTCACCTACGGGCAAAAATACCGCAAGGTAAAAACTGCACTGAAAGCACCAGGATAGGAAACAAAGTTCGCTTAATGGGCATCACTCGTAATACGGTTTTAAATAGTAACGAACAAGGTCTCTATCATCTCCCTAATTCGGGAAGAACCTTTAGCCTTTCTTTGAGAGCTCTAAATCCTTATATCGAAGACGAAAGAACGGATGGACCGTTTACGCCTGAAATTTGAAAGAGGAACTTTTTTTCGTTGCGCTGAGGTTATTGTGCATGCTTCAAATCTATTTCACAAGAAGCCACACGATTATTATATGATATATAATTTTACTGACTGTCCAAATTATCTTAATTTGAATCAAGAGATGATCATCTATCGTCTCTTCAAGGTCCAAATTAGCAAGTGATTTAAACACGATTTCGTGCGCAATGTAATTAACAAGTAAAGCGAACACATCCTCGTCCAATTTGGAAAATATTTGAATTCAAAACCTTCATGATTGCAAATTGGACTTGGCCTTGACCTCGTCCAATTTTTTGTCGGTCATCTCCCTTTCTTTCCCTGACTTGGTTATTTCCTCGTTTAACGGGTCTGTGCTTTATAGCGGACATCGCCTCGAAGTTTCGTAGTCAATTAGTGTTCGCACGGAGTTTCCTGTGGAACTTGTGATTTTAATTTTGGGGATATTTGCCCACGCCCAGTCGAAAGAGGGCAAAATTTTCCCTGCGTCATTGTCGCTATTCCGCAAAGTTCATAGTTTAGATCAGAGTTAAGGCTAAACCCACCCAAACCAAATTTCTTTTAGCTGAGGGAAAGCTGTTTTACATTTCCTTCTGTTAGTGTCCACAGTGTCCGACCTGGCTCAGTGCCCTGGTGCATGCAACTCTTTATATTTTTCTTCCTCCAGGAAGCTACCAGCAAGTTAGTCTGCTTTTATCGCATGAGCAGTCACAAATACCTTAATCATGATTGTAATAGATAGATTAATAAGTTTGTATTCATCGTTTTACGTTCTTACCTTATTTTAACATATGTGTACAAATCTATTTATGTGTGTTATTCATTTATCTATTCCTTTATTTTTTATCTGAGTGTCCACAATTATTTATTAAATAAAGCTAAATACTCTCACACTTAAACCAAGTTCATTCATTCAGTGATCATTCTGAAGGGGTATTGTCACGCTATTTAAATTGTCAACTTTATAAAACGCTAGGTGTGTCAAAGCATCAATTGAATTTCAAAACAAATGATCTAGTTTCGTTATTGAAGACTGTTTGAAGGTACTGAAACTGCCGCCTGTCGCTACGGATGGCATAGATGGAAATAGATTCACGGAAACTTGAAAAAAATTGCCAAGTCTTTCAATTTTTGATGCTACGTGTTCCAAATATCCTCAAGAAATTTATTATGGTTAGCCCTCTTTGATAAAATTCCTTTGATATCTTCGTCGTAGCTGTACAGAAGCATTTTGTTTATGATTAAAGCCTCAAAGTAATGATTTTAGCACAGAATTGACCTTAAACTGCAAAGTACAGTTCTCGTGACACTGCTCCTTTAACAACGACGAAAGTGACAAACGAAAACAGAAAAGAAAAGAAAATCCTTCTCATTGTTAATTCCCTTGTCTCATCTGGATGTACTTTATCATTTCATGTTAGTTTGTTTTGATAAACACGCTAGCGTTTTATAAAGTTGACAATTTAAATAGCGTGACAATACCCCTTCAGAATGATCACTGAATGAATGAACTTGGTTTAAGTGTGAGAGTATTTAGCTTTATTTAATAAATAATTGTGGACACTCAGATAAAAAATAAAGGAATAGATAAATGAATAACACACATAAATAGATTTGTACACATATGTTAAAATAAGGTAAGAACGTAAAACGATGAATACAAACTTATTAATCTATCTATTACAATCATGATTAAGGTATTTGTGACTGCTCATGCGATAAAAGCAGACTAACTTGCTGGTAGCTTCCTGGAGGAAGAAAAATATAAAGAGTTGCATGCACCAGGGCACTGAGCCAGGTCGGACACTGTGGACACTAACAGAAGGAAATGTAAAACAGCTTTCCCTCAGCTAAAAGAAATTTGGTTTGGGTGGGTTTAGCCTTAACTCTGATCTAAACTATGAACTTTGCGGAATAGCGACAATGACGCAGGGAAAATTTTGCCCTCTTTCGACTGGGCGTGGGCAAATATCCCCAAAATTAAAATCACAAGTTCCACAGGAAACTCCGTGCGAACACTAATTGACTACGAAACTTCGAGGCGATGTCCGCTATAAAGCACAGACCCGTTAAACGAGGAAATAACCAAGTCAGGGAAAGAAAGGGAGATGACCGACAAAAAATTGGACGAGGTCAAGGCCAAGTCCAATTTGCAATCATGAAGGTTTTGAATTCAAATATTTTCCAAATTGGACGAGGATGTGTTCGCTTTACTTGTTAATTACATTGCGCACGAAATCGTGTTTAAATCACTTGCTAATTTGGACCTTGAAGAGACGATAGATGATCATCTCTTGATTCAAATTAAGATAATTTGGACAGTCAGTAAAATTATATATCATATAATAATCGTGTGGCTTCTTGTGAAATAGATTTGAAGCATGCACAATAACCTCAGCGCAACGAAAAAAAGTTCCTCTTTCAAATTTCAGGCGTAAACGGTCCATCCGTTCTTTCGTCTTCGATATAAGGATTTAGAGCTCTCAAAGAAAGGCTAAAGGTTCTTCCCGAATTAGGGAGATGATAGAGACCTTGTTCGTTACTATTTAAAACCGTATTACGAGTGATGCCCATTAAGCGAACTTTGTTTCCTATCCTGGTGCTTTCAGTGCAGTTTTTACCTTGCGGTATTTTTGCCCGTAGGTGAATTTTTCAGGCCTAATACTAAACACAAGACATGAAACGCAAAGCTTCTTTCCGATATCTTCCCATCACCCCTCCATTGGTTTGCCCTTCCGAAAATAAACCGCCCACCCAAAGATTTCAGGACCACAACACCGCTCATTTCGCGCAGTGCAAAGCAAGAGCCTACAACAAAATCAACCCACATTACAGGTCTGGTCAGACTCGAGTCGTAGGGTCAAACCACCTCAATTTTCGTGCAACCATTTCTCCTTGGCCTCGACGAATCAAGCTTCCCTGAGCCCTGACATTTCTCTTTTTTTTCCGCTTAATTAAAAATAAACAAGCCAGATGAAAAGAGGGCCTGTACCTATTGTTCAGAACTGACTGCACCAAACTGATACAACTATATACACGAAGATTGTCCATTTATTGTCATTCAATAGCTCTACTTGGAATTTATTAAACTAATTACTTTGTTAAGTGAATGCTGGTGAGTAAAGGTGCTCTCTATCCACTGAATAGTATACAGAGTTTTCCGTGGCATGTTCATACCGATCCAACCCTCAAGAAAATTTGGTCAGGTTTTCTCATGGCCCGTTAAAAGACTATCTTCCACTAGTCTATTACTTCCTGCACAGACCGACACTCTGCAATCAGTAAACGAGATCAGAAATAGCTTACATTTGTGGATGACCACAACTGGACCTCGATCACTGTGGAATGCGATAAAGGTTTCCTCAAGTTTAATACGTGGGCAGATAAGAGATTTGGCAAGTATAAGTCGGTATAATGTAGCGCGGGGTAAGCCATGTTATCTTTTACATTATTGTTTCAAGGTCTGGAATTTTCTGCACAATCTTCAGCAATACGATAGTTTCCGATGGAAAGAGAAAACAAAACCAACAAGCAAAAAAATGACACTTTAAGGAAGTGGGGAAGATCGAGATGGATTAAGAAGATTTGGCTCAAATTCGTTAATTGTGAACTCGATCCAAGAACACGTTTTAGTTCTTGTATGTTTCAACAACTTGATGACAGGCTATTCAGAATAATAAAAAAATATATCTATGCTTAAGGCTGCATTCATTATGTATCCTACAGGGGGGGCAGAGGTTTTTTTTTTCAGCGGCTCGTTTTTTTATATACCCCCCCAAGGTCCATACAAATTTTCAGAACCCCCCAAGCAATCAGCCGAAAAATTAATACCCCCCCCTCCCCCCTCCGCCCTCCCAAGAAAAGATAGACAGAATCTTACAAAAAATAAGCATCCCCCCGGAGATATTTAAACAATTTTCATATCCCCCCTTTTTTTGCTCTGAAAATTTGAGATCCCCCCCTAAAATCCTCTGCCCCCCCCTGTAGGATACATAATGAATGCAGCCTAAACACTAAAACCTGTAGGTCGCAGACTAACTCAGCATCCTCCGAACAATTTTTTTTTAAATTGATAATCACATTAAATAATTACATTTACAAAAAAAAAAACACTTGACAAGAGACATTAACAGAGTAAAGCAAAATTAATTATCAAATTATAACAGGGCTAAAGGAAATTATATAAAAAAAGAAAAAAAATACAACAGGGCAATGAAATCATACGGAGTTAATACATCCTCCAAACAATTTACTACATGTACTACGAATGAATTAGCGTCGCTGAGAATTAATGCTAGCTATGACTATCAAGCTAAAGCTGATCATAGTTCACCGACAGCAGAGCTTTTACATCAAGTAATAAGAAAATGTTACTATATATGGAGCATTATTTAGCGCAACAAAAACGTGCATGGCAAGCCAAATAACAAGCTTTGCATTCTAGTAAAATTGGATTATAAATTGCCATTTTCTAGAACTTGGGTTTTAGAACAAGAAACCCACACGAAAACAGCAAAACCTCCTACGTTGTTTTTAGTTAAAGAGCACGAAATTAGATTAATTATGAAGTCAAAGTTCGCCGTTGTTAATCTTAGCCATTTCTATCAATTTATCCACAAAGCGAAGGCTCGGAGCACGCTTGTTGAGACGGTCTTGTAAACGCAACATTTTAAGCGTCCATGATATCATAACGGGGGAACGTTAGTATAAAAATCGAAATTTATTAGACCGGATTGTTCACGGTACTCACTTACCCTCCAGGTCACATTGCCTTTATGTGAATTGAGAGTTTGTTAGCATATACTAGATTTTTTTAAGGAAACGGTGGGTGGCTGTACGATTAAAACAAAACTCCACAGACGTTTCAGGAAACTTAATTAACAGGATTAGGAATCAAAAGCACAGAAAACGGCTCAAAATTAATTGCCTATGTTCACGTTGTCTTGACCAACCTTTGCAGTATATTTTCGACATTTCTTAATGTCTCTTGTCAAGTGTTTTTTTTTTTTGGAAATCCGGAGGTCGCGGGTTCAAGTCTCGCTCTGATCACTAAGCTGGAGTTGTTTCTCGGTGGGCTCTAGT